>BPTQ01000009.1:89548006-89636999 GCA_019973895.1 Chrysanthemum seticuspe | reverse complement strand
AATGTTACTTAAAATGGAAACGTACGTTATTTCATAAATTTTATTTGATCGGTGCAAAACCGTCAAGTTTTCTCACGCGAGCTGATCACTTGTGAATGACCAGCTGTAAGAAACTCAAAACAGTTCACACACCAATGCAATTTAAGATCAGGAGAATACAGTGGATTCCCGGGTCGTTATGTCCCACGGAGGATGACTGGTGTTAAACACAATCAGATGTCGAATAACCACTAAGGATAGTGGTCAGTAAGGATATTGATGGAAAATTACCTACAGAAAAAATCTACAAATTACAGCGACTTAAATGCAAATTAAGAAAATTAAAAAGTTAAAATCTATTAAATAAACGCTATCACTATTTTTACAATGATGTTTTTGTGTTTTTATAAAACTAAATAACTTAAATAAACTATCTTAACTAAAACGTAACCTTAAATTATCTAAAAATGTTACTTAAAATGGAAACGTACGTTATTTGCAAAAATTACGCTGGAGCGCAAGCAAAAACGTAAAATTTATGAAATAAAAAGCCTACGAGTGTAAAACTAATTTTATTACGTACTATATGACAAAAGAAAATTTTAGAAAAAAGATTTGTATTTTTTTGACTTTTATATTTTTTATTATGATTTAATTACTATAAAACACTAATTAATTGATTAAAAATATTAAAACTAATTAGAAAAATCTCAACTTTTTACAAAAAATACTTTATAACAATATTAAGCTAAGAAAATTGAAAAGGATGAAAATGCTACTACGAATAAGCTGGAAATAAGCTAACTAAACTTAATAAGCTAAACTAGTTTAACGTATATAAGAGATTATTTTATGCAAACTCTAGCAGTCAAAGACCCAAGGGCGCGTTGGTAAGGAGTGTGTGTGGTGAGCTGGGTGGCCAGAGTTCAAATCCCAGCAGTGGCCAATTTTTTGCAACTTTTTTATTTTTGGAATTTTATTTTACAAACTCATTAAGCACTTGAAGATAAGCATTTTTTGTAACTACAACTTTTTCTCAAAACCACTAATAAGCACTGAACAAGCACAAGCTTTTCAACAGTTGGCCTTTTTTATGGAAATAAGCACAAGTTAAGCTAAAAATGGCTATTTAAGCTATTGAACAAGCACAAGTTGAAGGAAATAAGTTGAGCTAATGTAAATAAGCTAGTTTGAACACTGAATGAGCACAAGAACCATTAATAAGCACTGAATAAGCACAAATAAGCAAAAGTTAAACACTGTTATGCACAGTACACTATTGAATCACTAGGCACCTTCTGCCTTGATTTTAAGCACATGAATAAGCTCAAAAATGAAAAAGGACTCTGGAACTAACAAGTAGACCAGATAAGCTTTCCAAAAAGCTAGATTACAAAGATTGGTGTGCTATATTGAGCTTGTGAGAAGCTTTTAGAAAACTGAAAAAAATCACTGAGTAAAGACTCAGTGAATACTGAGTTTTGGACAGAATTAAGTAGCACTAGCAGGCTAAGCAAATAAGCTACAAATTGAAAAATGACACTTGGAACTTTGAGACAGCTAGGTTGGCTTCTCAAAAAAACAAATTACACAGGCTAATGATCTCTAATAAGCTCTGTAAGAGCTTTTGAAACAAGGTACCAAACCTGTGTTCAGGGTAGCTTTTTGACTTTTTGATTAAAACAAAAGTTTGACTAAACTGAACTTTGATTCCAATTTTAAGACTGATTATGTTGAAATAAGCTACAATGAGGTGAGATTAAGCTAAATAAACAACTTTCAAACAAACTTGTATGATCATGCAGACTATAAATCAACAGATAAAAGATAAGCAATGATCAAAAGCTTATTTTGACTTTTATGGTATGCAGGTGCAATTCAAAGACAGGAATGAGTTCAAATGGTACACACAAACATAAACCAAAAGGATTCTACCACTGAGCAATCCTTTAGTGCAGTTTAAGCAACAATCCAAACACCCTTTTAGTACACTGATTAGCACACAAAACAAGTTTAAACAATGAAACAACTTGATATTATGATCAAACTGACTTAAGACAACCTAAATACTACTTATTAAACTGATTTTAACTACTTAAAATGGTAAGGACAGATTATGTTGATGAGACTAAAAAATCACTTACAAATTGAACTTTAGCCACAGTGGCTTGCTATTACTGAAACCCAGAACCACTAACCTATCAGAACCACCTCATTGAACTCAAAACAACCCCATTTCCATGTCTGCAATACCCAAAAACCAATTCCAATCCTGCTTAACCAAATGTGCTTCTGTAGTTTACTTTCATTGACTTTCAATAGAACTTGATTGAAATGATTTCCCAGGCTTATAAAAAGCTATTTAGAGCTTAAATAAGTTGAGTTGAGCTTAAATAAAGCTTAATGAAGCTTTGAACACAGGAATTTTAGCTTGAAATTTTAAACAGTATACATGAAATTTAAAACTGAAATGAACTTTTGATTTAGAGATCCAAATTGAATTACATCAACTAAATAACTTGTTTTCAGTATCATGAAGCTTAAAAATACAAAGTTGAAAGCTAATTAAGACATTTAAGAAAAATACGACATACAGTAATTAAAAAAAACTAAAAACTTGCTTCTCTCTTGACTCTTCCTCCTCTTTTATCCTTCAAATATCATCCACGTGGCTTTCTGATGCAATCCCACCTCTCAATTGGACCAATGGAAGTGTTTTGAGTGTATTACCTGTTTTTCCATTTTTGGCGGGAAGTGCCTTTTTGACTTATAAGCACTGTAACAGGCAAGTAGGGGGGGTGGCATTAATTGTGGGTGGTGGATGATGATGAGGGTGTAAGAAAGGTGAGGCTGAGGTGATGGGTTGCAGGCAACAGGTGGGGAAGAGGGGATGTGGAAGAAGAAGGGAAGGGCGCGTGTTTATCTGGTTTGACTTATTTTGACCAAGGGGTCAAAATGAGTTTGTGACAGGGGGTTCAAAAAGAGATAATGGCAGGGGTCAATTCAGTTTTGATAGGGCTTTAGGTTTAGTTTAGACAAGGACCAAAACTGTAAATACTCCAAAGTTGAGGGACCAAACTGCCAATATTCCAAACTTTGTCACAAGGACTGAAATTGACAACCTTCAATAGTGCAAGGACTAAACTTGCCATTTTCCTATTTTCAAAGGACTATTTTTGCCAATTTCCAAAGTTCAGGGACTAAAGTTGTAATTTTGTAAATTTGAATCTCAAGGACCAATTTTGACAACTTTTGAATCCCTAAGGACTTAAAATGATATTTTTTTTCTTTATTTGGTTTTACCAGGGACTGTTTTTGACAATTTTACAAACTTGGGGGACTAAAACTGCCAATTATGCAAACTTGATACGTTTTTCACCAGATTTTGATATTTTTGCATTTAAAACACATAAAACACTAATTTGTGATATTTTTATCATTTTGATGCGTTTCTGAGTGTTTTCAGATGTTTTAGCAGTTTAAACAGTACAAAAATGATGAGTATTTAGACACTCATCACTAGGCTACATAACACATTGTGAAGGTGTAGCTGCAGTGTCTTCATGAGCCTACCTTTATGAGGGATTTAATCAATGTTTGAGAGTTTAAACAACAATAAGGCTTATTGATAATGTTGTTTAAGGTTGTTTCTCATTGAAATAACTTTAAATACTTATTGGTATAGAAAATGTAGTTGTTGTTAGTGAATATGTAAAGAATTAGGACTGGGAATGCAAATGCTTGTTTGTTTTAGAATCTGTAGAGGATCATGAGCATGTTCATGGATCATTTGATGAATCATTGTAATCCTTATTTGTTTGAGCATATTCTTCACATTTAAAAATAATAATAATAATAAGAAGAAAAAAAAAACTCAAATTTTAATGTTTAAATTAACGTGTACAATTACAAATAATTTATTATCATAATGAATAATTATTACTTGTACTAAATTGATTATTTATTTACTTTAAAAAAAACTTTTAATAATAACAAATATGCAAACTTAAAAATTTTAATATTTCTAAAATTTAAAGTCCTAACTCCTAACTGCTAGTAGAGATTTCTTCTAGTTTTAAAACTTTTATCTATACTACATAAAATGGAAAAACAGTCAAAGTGAAAAAGTGAAAAAGTGGAATAGTCAAATGAGAGAGAGAGCTTATTTAATATTCTCTTATCACAACTTACTCAAAAACACATACAAAATGCTCTCCTCTTCCACACATCTCATCAACCACCATCCTCACCACCACAAAACCCCTCCACCATCGCACCACTCTATCATCACATATTGTTAATTGTCTGCCGCTAGGAACCGCTGCCGCCAGGTGCGGGTACTCGCCTCGCCTAGTATTAATCAATAATCACATGTTTATTAGTTCACAATCACATGGCTAGTATCTAATATATTAAATAATCAAATTATTTTCCTTTTCTTTTGAGCTATTTATTCAGATTACTATGGATTACAAGATATGAGAAATTAAACAGAAATATAATATCATATTAAATTTGACCTCTCTACTTTACAAAGATGTTGTGTTTGAATTACTTGCACGTTAATGGTGGCTAGATTTAATTACCCTTCGTTTGTGACACGACTATGTGAACATATGTGAACATAGAAGAAATCAGAATCATACTCATCTATACTCTATACTCTTTAGTACTTTCTAAATAAGAAAGTCTTAAAATTTTTAAGACAAAAAACATTACTATAAAAAGAAATTTAAGTAGCTTGTTACATACATATATAAAAGTAACATTTAAAAAATTAATTGTCTTAAATTCATAAACTTGTAACATTTATAAAATTAATTGTCTTTAACCATCATCTATAACACATCACAACTTACTCAAAAAACATAAATAAAAATAAATAAAAAATAAAATAAAATAAAAACACTTTCGTATCCGCACCTCATCACCCTCCAGACCTCAGCTTCTACCAAAATTGCATTTCGGTTCGGTTTTGGTTTTAGCCAAAAACCGACTCAAACCGAACCGTGCACACCTCTATATAAAGTCATTATTACAATAAACATGTAATCGAAATATATTGTTCATCAAAAAATTTAGTTACAGAGTACCCGCCGTCGCAACGCGCGGATACTCTTCTAGTGTTATAAATGTGCGGGGCTTTACGTAATTAAAAGCAATATACGTTATTGTAATATCTCATTTAAAATGGTTTAGCTTTTTACTTATAAATTATTATAAATATATACAAATAAATTCTAAGTAATAAACTAATAATATTATATTGTTTATCAAATTTATAAAAAGTTATATTTTTAAAAGGTCTAAAAACATGAAAAGGTTTATGTTTCATTTTAACCATAGTGGAAACTTATTTAATGTCTATGTGACACGAAGAGGTCCTAATTCTTGAACCTCTTTATAAATTCAATACATTTAATGCATTTTGTTCTATAATATATTTTATGAAATTGTAAAGGTTTATACCATAGTGAATGTAGGTTTATAATATGAAAATGTCTAAAAATTAAAGAGCTTTTGCATATATATCCTCCCGAAAATGCAAAATTGCATATATATATCCAAAGCATGCATAAAAACCATTGTACTATGTGCTAAAAAAACTTGTACAAAGAATATATATGCAATTATTCACTTTGGGAAGGATATATATATGCATTTTTGCCAAAAATTAATGATGTTTTATTGTATAAACCTTTGTAAAAGGTTTATTATAGTGGATGCTCAAAGTTATAATTAAATGTTAAACTTATTACTCGCAAATTATACAATATTGAACCCTAGACAGTTTTCGTAAATGAGGTAAATGGCATGAACTATTTATGCAACACATGATTTTGGTTATAAAAAACCAAAGTAGAGCAACTAAGGAGAAAAAAAATTTAGGATGGTTTCGAAAAGTTAAGTAGCTGACATAAACTATTTATGTAACTTTTAGTTATTCAAATAGTCTTTAAATTTAACTCGTGGACTGTTTATATAATCGTAGTGTTGAAGCAAAATCCTGCGTCCCGGCTCTTGTCCGGAGGTCTAGTCCTTTGCTCTTTTATTCGGAGGAAAAAAATGAGTCATTCCTGCACAATGAGCAACACGCGTTAGCCTCGCCTCGGGTGTTGTCCCGAGACCAAGCTCCGGCGTGAGAGTAAGCGGAGGATAAGGAATAAATGCAGTAATAAATATGAGAGAGTGAGTGTAAATGAATTGAATGCTAACATTAAATGTGTTGGGGTATTTATACTACCACAACCCTTGGAACATGAGTCTAGGCGCGGCAGACCTATGGCCACCCTACTCAGTAGGCGTCAGGCCACGTGGTAGAGAAATCTCGTAAAATTTGGGAGGCAGCGCTGACATGGTTATACGCTTTACCTGTTGGATAATAGCCAGTTCGGTTAAAAGGATGTACCGTCCGGACGCTGGGTCCTCCAGACCAAAGAGCGTCCGGACACATACGCCAACATGCCCCCCCTAGTATTGTATTACCGGGTGGAAATTGTTAATGCAATACTAGAAACATTCGTCTCATCAACACTATTCATCTTTCTCCGGTCATTGAGCCTGTGAAGGCTAAGCCTGCAAAGCTTGGGTTGGCCCGATGGGCTTGGGCATCTGTTGGGCCTTGTCAGTGTTATCTTTTAAGCGATCTGAAGGACGTGGGTGGCTCAGATGATGCCACGTCATATTTTTACTGATTGATGGGACGTTTTGACAGTCAGCTAGGGTTATCTCAGTATATATATTCACTTTTTACCTCATTTGCTTTTCACATTTTACACACACACACGACTGCCTTTTCATTGTCAGACGTCTTTCCTTCACATATTCCAAGGTTTGTTTCGTTCTTCTTCTGTAAGTATTTGTACATTTTCCTTCGGCATCTTTTAGTAATGGCCAAAAATAGAACCGGGGGAACAAACACTCCACTCACAGAAAATGAGACCGTCCGACAGCCAGAGAACGTGGTTGAGACCCAAGACCAACCTTCAGGCTTTAGTAGTACCAAAATTTGATATGCATAAGTATACTTCTAAGATAAAATAATCTGAATTATACAACATAATTACCGAATTCAGAAATCCAACCGATTTACGCCCTCAGCTACCTCCGGATGACATGACCATGGATAAACTACCGGAGGATAAGATTGGAATTTATCTTCAGCAGTTGGATACCGGTGGTGTTAGGATTCCTTTTTCCTCTTTCATGCTGGTTGTTATAAAGCATTTTAGGTTCCATTTCTCCCAGCTGGTTCCGCTGGGTTTAAATCGTGTGATCCTTTTTGAGATTAGGTGTTATAGTATAGATATTCAACCTAGGGTCTCGTTATTCCGGGAGTTATATCGTTTTTCTAAGCAGGGGAACTGGTTATCCTTTGAAAACCGGACGGGTAAAAAAGCTCATAAGTGTTTTAAGGAAGTTCTTTCGGGGCTAAAACATTGGAAGGAGAAGTTTTTTCTGATTGACCGAAGGGCGATTCCGCATGCTATGCCCTGGAGACACAAGGACTCAAAAAATTCTAATGAATTTCCACCTGCTTACCCAGAGGATGACGCCGTGAGATTAATCCGAGTGGTTATACCCTTACGTAAACCTACTGTGAGTTTGTTGTGGATGTGTCATCTTTTCTCGGTTTTCAAGAATCCGGGTTTCGAGCCTCTTCTAAAGGATGCCGAGGGTCATGGTAATTATCTGCCCGGTTCTAAGTTATATTATAGGCATGGCATAGTTCTTTCTATTTTTTCTTAGGAATTTGTTTCTTTCTCTTGCAGTTGTTAATTTGTCAGAGTATCTCGAGCTCCCCGACTGGGAAGGGACGGTCGTTAGCAAGGGTCCTCCTGTGGATCCTAACCAGGTCAAACCGAAGAGGACGACCGACCCACTGGTTTTCGGAGAGGCCATCCCTCCCAAGGATGCTCTAACTCCCCGGGCTGAAGAGGTGGATCCTGAGGTGGTAGCTGCTCGGGAAAAGAAAGAAAGAGAGAACGCCGCCCGTCTTGCAGCCCGTAAGAGAGGAGAATGGACCTCGGGTGTGCTGAACAAAAGGAAGAAGAGGCGGACTACACACATGGAGACCATCTCATCCAGTGAGCCAATATTTTATGTTGATAAGGATTTAAAACGTACACTTTTAGGGGGTCATTTAAGCCCTATTTCGACACATTTTATATCCATTACTGCTTAATTTCGTTCCTTTTTACTTTTTAGGTCTTTTGGAAACAAAATGCTGGAATGAAGCACATTCGGATGAAAAGGAGCAAATACATGAAGAAAATGACAAAGTCAAGATCGAAGCCACTCAAAGCTGATCAACAGTACCTCACGGCATCCCAACTAAAGAGCGACGCCCGTCCCTCTATGATGACTTGATCAAAACATGCACGCGACGGCTTAGTGGAAATTTTGGTCACATAACCTGAAGGCGTCACGCTTTAATAATGGAGGGCGTCACTCACAGTTTTCAACTCAGACGGCCCAGATCTAGAATCAAGACGACGTCCCAACTGAAGACCGACGGCGTCACAACTCTAAGGTAATGCCGTCCCATCGATGACTTGGCCCAGAAGAAACCCTAATGACGGCGAGCTGACGGCGTCCCATGCAAAAGGTGACGCCGTCGCAGTTGTAAATCTATATATAGAATTCGATTTTTCTGTATTTGAAGAAGTAGACTTTTGGAGGAAAAAACCCTAAATCGTTTGTAGTCCGAATTGGATAGTATCTTAAGGTCCCATACCCTATTTTACACATTGAGATAAGTATTTTATTCCAAAGTATCATTATGTCTATCCTATACTTGATTGATTGTGTGTATGCTTGCTTGTTTACAATATCTAGCTAAATTTCTTGTGTGTTTGCTTAGATCAATGAAACCTAGTTATTGATTATTGTTAGGTTGTTTCTTATCTTAATTGAAATTGGCTTAGGAGTGCAACTAGGCATCTTCGTTGTATTTAATGCTTGAGTATGCTTTATGATGATATGGTCTATGGATGAAATAGCTTAGGCTTGCCGACTTCATAGGTCATATACCAGAGATAACCTCAAAGAACTAGGGGGCACGCATACCCTACGACCTTTAGGAATACAACGCGTTAAGATAGGGCGTGACAACTCAACCGACCAATAAAAGATAACTAGGGAGTAATAGTATCAAGGTGAACACATTTTTAATCATCATACGAGCACACCTCAATTAGACATAAGCTACCCGTAGTAACTAGATAATTAGATAAGTAGATTAATCGGTAGAAGTACCACCCCCCAACCAATTGCCCCGAGATATTTACCTTAGCTTTCTAAAAAACCATAAAAAGATTTAAAAAAAAAAAGAAAAAAAGAAAAAAAAAAATCATCCTTAACCCCCACCTTCTCGTCATAAATTTCTTACTAGCATTCCTATTCCCCTAGAGAACGATACCAATCCCCGAAGCCTACCCAATACTACACTACAACGATTAGGTTCACTGCCTAGGAGGTTGAAAAACTTGCTCGACGAAAAGGAAGTTTCCTTCACCCCGAACGCGCCTTCCGTGCGCATCAAGTTTTTAGCGCCGCTGCCGGGGAATAGAATAGATAGTTAGATCTCTATCTCTTTTAGGTTCCCTTGCTTGATTCCTATCAAGTAAGATTTTTTCTCATTTTCTTTAGCTTCCTTGTAGTCTATCCCCCTTCTTCGTGTTTTTGTTCGTAAACCTTGTCACTTTTCTTCATGGAAGGTGATAACCCACTAAATCAACCACTTCCCATCAACCCACCACCAATTGACTCGCCAAGAGGCCGTACTCTTGGTGAATACTCTAGACCGAGCCATCAAGGCTATAGGAACACCATTGAGCTCCCCGGTCAAGCTCATACTACGGCCCTGCGATCCGACACCATCCGGTTGGTGCAAAACGGATGTGCATTCCATGGACTTCGTTTCGAAGATCCTAATCAGCATCTCAAGGACTTCCTTAAAATTATTGACTCTATCGACCTTGATGCTACCACACGGGAGACCACGCGCTTGCGTCTCTTCCAATTCTCTCTATAGGACCAAGCTAGTAATTGGCTTGAGCGACTTCTCGCCGGATCCATCTCAAGTTGGGATGATCTCACCACTCGTTTCCTCGCCCAATTTTTCCCACCGGGGAGAACTACCAAACTAAGGAACGACATCTTAATGTTCTAACAACGTCAAGGCGAAACTCTCTACGAGGCATGGACTCGATTCAAGGACTTGCTCCATAAAGTCCCTCATCACGGTATCGATCTTTGGCTTCAAGTCCAAATCTTTTACGATCATGTCAATTTCTCAACTAGGCAAATCATCGACCAAGCGGCCGGTGGCAAACTTAGTGAACTCACCGCGGAAGAATCGTGGGGTACAATAGAGGACCTTGCCCTCTATGACAACGAATGTTGGAATGACCCCCGTGAGTTGCCCAAAACCGTTAAGGCAATCTCCTTGCCTCCCATTGACTCACAAACTTCCAATCGTAGGATGCTCGAACTTGAAGATCAAGTCAAATTCCTAATGAGCTCCTACGAGAATCCTAAGCCTTCACGCCAAGTGAACAAGGTCTCTTCCTTGTGTGAGATATGTAGTGGTCCCCATGACACTCGTACTTGCACGAGACTCCCCGAACAAGCTTCTGTGGACTACGCATCCTCGCGTACAAATGGAATGGGAGGGAAATTCCCTACAACACCCGGACCTAGGACTTTCAACGAAGCTCGAGAAGCATGGACGGGCAAACCCGACTATAATTAGGGTCAAACCAAAGAATTCACCTCTAACGACTCCCCATGGTCCCACTCTCACGGCCCTAGTCAACAAAACCTAGAAGGGATGATGCAACACCTAGTTACATCCAAAGAAGCCCAAATAGCCAAGCTTTCGGACCGCTTTAACCAACAACAAGCCGAGATGGATAGGAAGATAGATAACCTTTTGAAAGCCATGACCAATAGTGATAGGAAGACCATCGAAAAGGTTAATTCCATCTTGACTCATTCTCCCGAGGCTTCCAGTATTAAGATTAAGGACCCAAACAAGTACTTCGAAACTAGGGACCCGTCTTCATCCAAGCATGTTCACTTCGTCCATGCCATCACCCTAGTGAAACCAAATAGGAATAGTGACGAATTGAACCATGAGACGATACTTGAGGTTAGTGAAACTCCTAAGGATGAATCAACCAACGAAATAGACGAAGTAGGTGATGAATACTTTAATAAGTTTCCTACGGAAGAGGAACTTACATGCCACCCCCACCTAGTGCGCGACCTTCGTCACATGTATGTTAAGAGAAGCCCACGAATCATCTTTGGAAATCCTAGAAATCTCAACATACCATGTTGCATAAGACATCTTTTCATGGCAAAGGCCTACATTGATCGCAAATCCCCAATAAACATCATGGCTAGCACATACTATAATTGGGTGATGAAAAAACCTATCCCAAATAGGCAAGACCCCAATAATCCTAGAGTTAGTTGTAATTTCCTTGGTAGAGTTAAGGCATTGCCCGTCTATGTAGGTAGTTTCACGTACCTTACGAATTTCGTAATTGTGGAGGATATTAGTACGACCATAGATCCTAGCTTGTCCCATGTAGTTCTAGGAAAGCCATTCATAGAAAACACCGGGATGACTTATGATCCGTCGTTAGGAATAGTTAGATTCAAGGATGAGACCGATGACGTTGCTTACCAAATGCCATTTAAGATTGAGAAATTTTCATCACTATCCAATGATGAAAAGGAACTTAAGCTATCGGTCTTGTTACACCCCATGCCCGCTTGACCAAATTTTTTGACTTTTGATGTGGAAACGACCCAACTTTAACGTACCTTATGTTACTCTTTTAACAACTGACAAGAATCTATTACCATTCAACCCTTTCAAGTATTTTTACATGAAACTAGACTTAATTACCTTCGAAATGGCGGGTGGTGCGACCCGTGATGAATTACGTTTTAAAAGATATGATTTTTCTAAAATCGACAAAATCTGAAAAATACTCTATTAATACTTTGACGGAAGCATATGACCATATGCTAAAATTACCATATGATCATATGCTGACCATATGCCCTTTATTATACTTCTGAAGCAGTCATATGGCCATATGCTGAAAATACCATATGGTCATATAGGACCTGCAGAAAAATTTATAAAACAATACTTCATACCTTTTCCGGAAACCATACTTCCGTGACTCAAAACTTAACAAAACTTTCCAGAAATCTTTAATATAACATAATACATCATGTTCATAACTATTCGACCAGTTTGACCCCAAAATGGGTATAAATACACTTATACCAAACACCCCTTTAACTTTGACTATAAACACTTAAAACACACTTTGATCCAACGGTTGGCCACTGATTCATCAAGACAATCATAACATACAAATTGATACTTGACTACACCATAGAAACTATCATAGGACCAACGGGGGTACAAACTCGACATTGAGCTCGGTATACTACCTAGCTCCTACTTCCTTACCAATCTTCCAATCTTCCACATAACTAGCAATCCGTAAGCCTTAGCCCAAGCTTACCATCATCACCACATAACAACCTACAAAGCATTAACATCTTAAACCGTAAGCACGAATGCTTAGTAAGTAAAGCGAGTATAACATATCATTATAATTCATTCACGCATAACACGCTATCACAATTATAAAGCATAACCACATACCTTGGCTACTTAAAGCCCTAACTATTCTTTTCTCTAATCCTTTCTCGTCTAACACATAACTATCATCTTACTCATAATCACATAAGCACAACTAACCAAGCAAATCATCAATCTAGTACATAAGCCACATAACGCGTAACACATAGAAATCATTATAACTTTACATTATAGCCGGTTAACTTACCTTAGCTCTAAGCTAAGTCTAGTATGGACATCATGACTCTACCTTCATCACCATCATCATCATCCTTCATCATCATAATCAAACTATTAAAACATAACCTAACATTATAAACAAGGGTTTTGATTCGTTCCAAACTAACTAACTTTATTTCCCAGCCGTTTGTGAATGGCTGATACTAAAAGTCAGATAGCCTGGAAGAGGAATGCAAGTTTACCAAGGATTAAATTATCCTTGGATCGTTTATGTCCTGGTGAGGCGTGACGTTCTGGTACAATGACTTGTGAATTGTTGAAAATAATATTAGTATAGGAAAAACAGGAATCTGATTGACTAACACTAGGAATGTGAATAGTAATAGCTCTGTCACAGCTACGTCAATAAAAACGTACAATCAGAAACCTAAAAATATTAAAGTATTTACAAACATACGTTTAAGTTTAAATAAACGTAAACGTAACGAATAAAATAAAACTTTCCCAAAAAGGGAATTTGCATGCCTTAGCGACTTAAATACAAATTAAAAGAAATAAAATAAAACTATAATTTACAAATTTATATGAAAGTTAAGAAAATCTAAAGAAAACTAAAACATATACATGTATGTAATAATTACACAAATGAAACAAAATAAAACAGGAACAGGATTAGGATAGATTATACTAAGGAAATTAAAACTTATCAAAATTTTGAAGTCATTTTAATTCTATATTTACAATTGTTTAACGATTAAAATCTAAAAACTTACGTTTACTAAATTTTATGTAAACGTACAAAATAAAAACGTGAATTCAGTCCAATACAACTCCCACAAATGTGAAAATTATATTTTTAGAATTCTAAAAAGATAAGAAAATTATTAGAAAATTAAAATAAATTTTTACACTATTAAATTAATTAATATAAATTAAAAATGAATTAAATGTATTTAATAATGAATTAAATAATAAGAAAATCTAAATTTAACTTAAATAAATGGAATAAAGAATCTGAAAAATCTAAAATATATTAAAATGAATTTTAAAATTGAAAATGTATTTTATACATAATTATTCTATTTATTAATTATTTACTATTATTCTAATTACTAGTACTATTTATTAATTATTAAAAATAAATGGATAAAGAAAAATCTGAAACTTAAAAAATGTTACTACTATAAGAAATAATGTGTGCAAAGGATAACTGAGAAGTGAGCTAGCCTAGGTGGGTTATGCAGTGAACTTGTCACCAATGGAACCTATGTTCGAATCTAACACACAACCTTTTTGCACTTTATTTTATTTTTGATTTTTCTTTTTACAAAACTACTTATTAAGCTAAAATATATAACTTTAACAAAGCTAACTTTTTCAAAACTTGGAAATAAGCTCTGTGGCAGCTTATTTCCATAACAGTTGGCCAAATAAGCTCAAACTCCTAAATAGAAGCTAGCACTTATGGTTAAAGGGTCTTTTTGGTTTTTCTCTCTTTATAAAACTAAATATAAACAGATAATATACATATAAGATGAAAATAAAACTTATAAAACCTACAAATAAGCCAAACGTGGGCTTATTACCCACACAGTTGAGCTTTTGGGCTCTAAGTGGAGGAATAAGCTTGGAATAAACTTGAAAAAGCTATAAAGGGTGAAACAAAAGTATGTGTATATATGTACAGGTATAATAGGTGTATATGAACAAAAATAAGCACTGAGAAGTGCTTATAAGCATGAGCTTATGGTTTAGTCAGTTTAGCCTTTTTGGGCTAAACTTGGATGGAATTGAGGCCTCTAAAGCCTGTAATAAGCTCCATACAAAAAAGTAAAGTATAAAATATATTTGTACAAGTATAATATATAAGAATATACTAGCCTATGCACTGGAATTGACTTATAAGCTCAAAATAAGCAAATAAGCAATTCCCTGAGTACAATGGTATAGGCCTAAGTGTACAGGAAATGGGACAAACAAAAAGCATGTTGCAGCCCTAGTAAATGAGCTACAAGCTAGAAATTAAGCACTGGACTTTGTTTACTGGTGGATAAGCTCCAAAAGGAACCAATTCACACAAGCTAAGTCCAACTGATAAGCTTTTTGTGAGCTTATGAAGTTTGGTGATTATGGGTTAAGCATACTGAGGACTCAGAATGCTTTTCATGGTGGTGATAAGTTAAAGCTACTTGCAGCCTGTGTAAATAAGCTACAAGGTGAGATTAAAGTGCAAAACCATAAAGCTGGGTTGCTAGGCTTCCTAAAAAGCCAAGCCACACAGGCTTGTGATCACTAATGAGCTTGGTGTGAGCTTGTGGAAATGGTGTAATACCCTGATTGCTCAGGGTATGTTGTGAGTGGGCAAACAACAATCTCACACAACTTATCTAATAAGCTCATGAGAGCTCAACCAACACTGAGACATTGAGTATCACTGGATAGCCTCACAAGAAACTAAAAATCACAAGCTCAAGCTTAGTAGGGAACTTTCCATGAGCTGGGAAAACAACTCCACCTCCACTGTTTGCTTCAGTGGAAGGAGTAAGATGGAACAAAAAGGTTGGAATGATAAAGCTATGTAAATAAGCTGAAAATGTAAAAACAAGCATTATCATAATAAAAAGGCCACACATGCAACACAAAGAAACCAAATACACAAGCTATGGCCAAGTAATGAAGCTTATGCAAGCTTATCAACTTGACACCTAAACCTGTGCACAGGGCAAAACTAGGCACAAAAATGCTAAAAAATAAGCACTTAAACATGACATATAGAAAGTAACAAAAATACAATAAGCTAGATTAGCAACACATCTAAAACATACTAAAAGTACAGAACATGAAATTAAATAACAAAAGCACAATAAAATTACTAAGTTAATTCAAAAACGACTTAAATGAAAATTTGACTTTTACAAGAACATCAAACTTTGACTAATATGAAATTATAACTAATCCTACTGACTAAATATGGAATATTAAACATAAATGACATGAAATTATGAAAGATTAACAACTTGTAAATAGGTATGCAAGGTTATTAGACATGACAATCTCACAATACTCATAATAGAGGATCAAAGTGTCAATTTTGACCTTTATCATGCTATACCACTCAACTGAAACTATCAATGAGTTACTTAGACCATGTTGAGTCTACATAAAACAAGAACAACACCCTTCATAGCCTATAACTCAGATCAGTCATCACATCCAAACAACCCTTAAATGAACATAAATTGAACTATACAAAGCAAATCACTGTGTAAACCCAATCTTTACAATCCAGAGAATCCAAAGTGTCAAAATGGATCTTTTTCAGCATACACAAGTAGTCACACAAGCTTATGCCTATGATTATCAAAAAATCAAGTTTATGACAGTGAAAGTACAATATTCAAGCACAATCGATTCCAAAACATAAACAACCTATATTAAGCTATAATTACATTACATAACAACAAATAAACACATAAACATGAGAATTACCACAGAATAAAGACTAAAACTAAGAAATGCAAAATTGAGAAAAATAGCTTACATGGTGATATGAGCTGAGACTTTGGAACCAATTATCAAAACCAATACCTATAGCCTCCCCTGAGGCACTAATACCATGGCAATCCATTATGAACCATGCTCCAAGCTGTATCACCCAAGAACACACTCTTTTTTATTTATTTTCTATTTTCTCTATTTTTTATGATTTCCTAATTTAAAATGATTATTGCTGTTTATATGTATCTAAAAGCTCATTTGGCTTTGTCAGGAGCCTAAGTGTGCTTAACTGAGTCCATATAATCAACTATGATCAAACAGATATGAAAAGGGCTTTGAAATTAAAAGGACTTAAGATAGAACATGAAATTTAAAGAGATTGCATTAAACTGAAATCAAATGGTTCCATTACACTATTGAAAGTTTAAAATAACAATTACACTAAGAAAACATTAAAGATTTACTCTACGAAAGCAAGTTTAAATTTAAATTACACTAGTGACAATTGGCTAACCCAAGAGTGCCTCTTCTCTTGCCTCTCCTCTGATTTTTATAATCCTTTCAACTCCTTGTCGACATCTGAGTGTTTCCCACCACTTCTGAGCCATTGGATTGGCCAAAACCATCAAAACCGTCCAAGTGGATTTTGGCGCCAAAATTCTTCATAGCAGGTTTTAGCATTAATTGGGGTGGGTTTGAGTCAATTAAGAGTTTTTGGTGTTAGTGGAGGTGGAGGGGACAAGGTAAGGGGGGTTGGAGAAAAAGTGGGAAACCATGACTGGTTTTGGGTATACAGGAAGGGAGAGGGAGGTGAACAGTGTCTGGCGGTATTCTTGCTTGTTTGACTTTCGTTGACCGGACATATAATAACGGGTTTTGGGCTAGGATTGGGCCAAGGTGGGTAATGGGTTTGGACTTGGTATATTAAAAGGATCCGTTTGGTTTATGTATACACAAGGACTAAAAATGCAAATCTACCAAACTTAGAGGACTGAAAATGAACTTTTTCCAATGCTCTCACAAGGACCAAACTTGCCATAAATGAATAGTACATGGACCACTTTTGCATAAAATTCCATTTTAAAATGTCCAAGGACTATATTTGCAATTTTTTAAAGTTTAGGGACCTTTTATGCCATTTGACCAAAAACTCATTCAAGGATCATTTTTAACAACTTAGAAGATTTCAGGGACCTTGAATGACAAAACTTCACATTTTTGAATTCCAGGGACTAGATTTGACAACTTTTAAAACTTGGGGGACTAAAACTGCCAATTTTGCAAACTTGAATCATTTTTCATCTGATTTTGATCTTTTTGCATTTAAAACACATAAAACACTTGTTTGTGATATTTTCATCATTTTGATGCATTTTTGAGTGTTTTCAGATGTTTTTGCAGTCTAGATAGTACAAAAATGATGAGTATTTAGACACTCATCAGGTTTACATAACCCTTAAAACATACTAACCTTCCATCTTATATCATCATATGATCATATGATGATTTCCCACTTAACCCATAAACCTTAGCCTCAATAACAACAAATAGAGAGATTATTTACTTGGGATTATCATTGCTAGAACTTAACCTTAACAAGGAACTCATCTCCTTAATCTCTTTATCATCCAAGCTCTATTTCCCTCTCTTTCTCTTCTCCAAAACCGGACACACAAACACACCCAAGAATGGTGTGGAAAAGTCTAGACATCCCTAGATACAACTAGTTAGCTTGCATCTTTGAACAATTGGCATAACTAGTCCCTTAAGTCTCATTCATTCCACTTTGGCCACATCTAACTTATAACACATATATTTCTTGGCAACTTAAGTCCTTGAAGTCCATTCCCTTCTTGTTGTGCCATATAATACTTTTCATAACTCTATAACACATACTTTGATTGTCACTTTGACTATCGGGCTTGACTACAATATAACATTCATTGACTAACCAATCACATTAGGCCTTTGGTCCATTTTCATCTAGGGTGGGGTCCTAGTACCTGGGAAATGGGTCTAACAGGTCTACTATAGGAATGAGGAGGATAAGAAGAGAGGAGTAGATTATGTGATGAATAAGATATTTGGGTTCTATAAGGATTGTTTGAAATTAGGACCGGAATATAGAACCAATTGGGGGGAAGATGACTTCTTAGAAAGATGCACGATATGACATAACTATACCATGGAAAACCCCAATAGAGATCGTCATGAGGAAGAAGATGACGGTAAGGAAGTCACGTAGGAGCACGACTTCGAGTCTAGCTACAAGACTCATAAATAAAGAAAAGCGCTTCGTGGGAGGCAACCCATACTTAATTGTTGATTGTTTTGCTTTTCAATTTTTGTGTGTCTTATATCTTTTTCATACTTGTTTATTCTCATGTTAGATTTTGTGAAAATGCTTTTTTTGTCTTTAACCTCGTCTTAATTACATATAAAGGTATTTTACAAAAAGATAAGTGTAGGGAAGATCACACACCTTTTTTAAGAACATGAACATGAGAATTACAATTAGTGAAATTGATATATATGTGTGTTTGTTAGAGTCAAATGCTTGTATCGAGTCATAATGGATGTTTTGCAGGAATTTTTTCAGATTTTTATGATGTAATTTTCCAGAAAAATGCAGCAGACCACTTTCTGTCAGGACAACCTGACAGCATCAGGATTAAATCCTGGGGACGTCAGGCTATGCAGAAACAGATTATCAGTTTTTGGTTTTCTGTGCAACTTAAAAATTTTTAGAAATTCCCAGGTCTTAATTTTCAAGAAAAACTGCAAACATCCATTCCAAAAGCATTATATCTTACTTTCTTTCTAGTGTAGTTGTGTCATATATAGTTTTATCGCCAATTTTACGCAAAGGTTTCATTTTTTTTTCTTATAAGTGTGCAGGTTATATTTGGCAAGAAGAAGAAACACTCATTGGATGAAGCTTATTACTCATACATTCTTCTTGGAAAAGAATTTAACCGTAACTTCACACGGATCCTACCGACCTAATCAGGGGAGTACTAGTTTCTTTTCCTTACTTACCTTCCTTTATCATAACTTTGATACTTTCGGGGAACATTGGGGACGTTTGATAACTTTGATAGTTTATTTTCCTCTTCTTCCTCCTGAAGACGTTTGAGTGTCTCAGGTTGTAGACTCTTTAAGCCAAGTCGTGGAAGGATAAACTCAAACCGTTCTCTAGGAAGAGCTTTAGTGAAGATGTCTGCGAGCTGATATTCAGTCCGTACGAAATATAGTTCAACCACACCTTTCTCCACATGTTCCCTGATGAAGTGATGTCGAATTTCAATGTGCTTTGCTCTTGAGTGTTGAACATTGTTGCAATAGAGAGCAATGGCACTTTTGTTATCACAATACAGAGGAACTTTGTTGAATACAAAGCCATAGTCAGATAATTGGGATCTCATCCATAAGATTTGAGCACAACAAGATGACATGGCTATGTATTCAACCTCTGTAGAGGATATACATGTACTCATTTGTTTCTTTGAAGACCAGCTTACAAACTTATCTCCTAAAAACTGAGCACCTCCTGACGTACTTCGACGTGTATCTTGACACCCTGCATGGTCTGCATCTGCATATGTTGTTAGTGACATATCGGTGTCCTTCGAATACCAGAGTCCTATGAATGGTTCCTTGGAGATACCGAAATACCCGTTTAACTGCTTCAAAGTGCTTTTTGGTAGGCTTAGCCTGGTATCTAGCACACATGCATAAAATGAACAGAATATCAGGTTTACTGGCTGTGAGGTACATCAGGGATCCAATCATACTTTGATATTTTATTTGATCAACCATGATCCCTGAGTGGTCCTCATCCAGTTTTGTGCGCTCCACCATGGGAGTGTCAACAGGGTCACAAGAATCAAATCCAAATTTCTTTAAAATTTCATTTGCATATTTAGATTGATTAATAACAATGCCTCCGGGACTTTGTGAAATTTGTAATCCCAAGAAAAATGGCATTTGTCCCATCATTGACATTTGAAATTTGGAGCCCATCTCCTTTGAAAATTGGTCACATTCATTAGGGTAGGTCGAGGCAAAAATAATACCATCAACATAAATTTGAACGTGAATTAAGTGTTTGCCTGACTTTCTGGTGAACAATGTGGGATCAACTGCTCCTCTGCTAAATCCATTTGATAAGAGAAACTTTGACAATGTATCATACCATGCCCTTGGAGCTTGCTTCAAACCGTAGAGGGCCTTCTTCAAGCGGTAGACATGGGTAGGATGCTCTGGATTCACAAAACCTTCGGGTTGACTGATGTAAACCACTTCTTTGAGATCTCCATTAAGAAATGCAGTCTTTACATCCATCTGATAAACCACCATGTTCTTGCTAGCAGCATTAGCCAGGAAGATTCTGATAGCCTTAATTCGTGCAACTAGAGCAAATGATTCCTCAAAGTCAATACCCTCCTCTTGACGGTATCCTTTAGCCACTAGCCTTGCGTTATTCTTCAGAACATCACCGTGCTCATCAAGCTTTTCTTTGAAGATCCACTTAAGAGCAATAATCAAAGCACAATCTGGAGCAGGTACTAATTCCCATACATCAAGACGATCGAACTCGTGGATTTCTTCTTGCATAGCACTAAACCAGCTGTCCTCAGACATTGCTGTTTTGACATCTTTAGGTTTGATCTTTGACAATACATAATTGAAGAAGCACCATAAGGCATCAGTAGCAAGTTGTTTACGAGTGGATACCGGGCGAGAAGGGTTCCCAATGATGTTATCCAATGGATGATCATGTGTCCATTTTCTGAGATATTCATGTGGTTGATGATGAGGAACTGATGTAGCAAAGTTTGGATCCCCTAATGAAGATGGTTCAGGTGTTGGTTTAGGGGAAAATATGTTTTCAAACGGAGCATCTTCGAGAGTACCAAAGGGGTTATCTCCATCATAATTAGCAGCTACATTTCCATGATGTACAACTGAAGATTGAGGATTCGAAGATGATGATGAGTGATCGGCAACTGGCGCTTCTTGAGATAAAGACATTGAAACGGATGGATCATTCGTATTGGTTGGATTAGAAGCAGCTACAGTTGGTGATACAGAATTGTCATTAGTCTGAGGTTCATAGTATTCATCAAACATCGAATCAAACAGTTTCTTCAAATCTTCTTCTGATGGAGGTACATAAGGATCTGCAAGGAAGTGATTATGTATAAGAGAAGAACTGATGGGACTACTTGACAAATATTGAGGTGCGGGTCCAGAACTGGATTGTCCTGAAGCCGTATGCTCAGACAGCTCATCGAACGTGACGTGAATAGATTCCATGATGTATCGGGTTCTTTTATTGTAGATTCGGTAACCCTTCCGGTTTGAAGCATAACCAACGAAAACTCCAATGTCCGCCTTAGCTTTCAATTTGCCCAAATCTTGACCTTCATTAGTAGGATAGCATAAGGCACTGAACACACGTAGAAAAGACAAATCCGGTTTTCAGTTGTGGACAAGTTCGTAAGGAGTTTTTCCATGAGTTGTATAAATTAGGGAACGGTTTTGGGTGTAGCATGCAGTGGCAATAGCTTCTGCCCATAGAAACATTGGAGCCTTTGAATAGATCAACATAGTCTTTGTAGCTTCTACAAGTTTCGTCTTTCAACTACACAGTTCTGTTGAGGAGTACGTGGAACACTTCTTTGATGGTTGATTCCAATGCTTTCGTAAAACTGACTTAGTACTTTGTTTACAAACTCAGTTTCATTGTCTGTTCGGATAATTCTGACCATTTTATTAAGCCGAACCTGCAGCTTTTTAATAAGTTTGATGATGACGTCTAGAGTTTCATCCTTTGACCTCAAAAACTTAACCCAAGTAAACCGAGAGTAGTCATCAACCACGACTAGCACATATTTCTTCCCGTTTATAGTTTGCAGTTTTGCACTCTCATGGGTCCGCACAAATCCATATGAAGAGTATGAAGAACTTCCATAATTGAGTTTGCAGGTTTGGATTTATGGGCATATTTCTTGCTTTTTCCCAACTGGCATGCTGAACAAAGATGATCTTTTTCATACTTTAATCTGGGCAAGCCTCTTACGAGGTCCTTTCTAGAAAGATCATTTATGGTTCCAAAGTTCAAGTGATTGAGACGCCGATGCCATAACCAAGACTTTGTTTTAGAAGCCTTTGACAACAAGCAGATTGGAGAAGACTTCATCATATCTTCGATGGAGATGGTGTACAGATTGGTGTCACGTCTTCCCTTTAAAAGTTCAACACCATCTAGTTCTTTAACGAAGCAAGTGTGTTTTCTGAATGCCACTTCCAGATCAGAGTCACAAAATTAACCAACAGAGAACATATTATGACCGAGTCCTTCAACATAATATACCCGGGAGATTACACTGTCACCAAATACATAATCTCCGTAACCCATAATTGCCCCAAAGTGGTTGTTCCCAAATCTAATAGTCTCGATGAATTTATTCACAAAGCTCTTGAGCCGTGAGCGATCTCCAGTCATATGCTTTGAACAGCCTGAGTCCAAATACCACAGAACAATCTGTACGACCTGCAGTTGAACACAAACAAGTATGGATGATTGGATAATTTGGATCCCCATGCAAGAATGGGTTCCACTTGGTTAGTAAATGAGATTGGAAAACCCACATCAGAAATAGAAGCTATGACATCATTAGAGGTTGATGCAATACTAGTAGAAGCACTTGGCCTATGTGTAGTATGACTACTTCTTAAGGGGATGATCCTACCAGTAGGTTTCCATACCTTAGTGGGCATAGATCTATTCCTATTAGGACAAAATTCATTAACTTTGAATGTGTGGCCAGTGGGTTTCCATTGATAACCCACATTATTGAACTTTCTCCCTGTAGGTTTCCAATAATTACTAACCTTTTTCCAAATTGGCTTTCTGTCATCCTTAACCTGTTTGGCATTCCTTACATTTTTTAAAGAGGGTTTAACAGCATTTTTCAACTCATTCACAACACATTCATGATAAATACCAGAAACCAAATATTCATTACATGTTTTGCAAATAGTAGCAGAATTCGAATTAATTACAGTACGCTTATAGCTAATACTAGAATCAACATGATTCGTCTTATTCAACTCAAACTTATTGTTCCTAGAGTGGTCTTCTACTTTCTTCCCTTGATCACTCTTGGTTTGCGAGGTCCTATCTTGCTTTGTATTGCCTGGAGGCTTTGACCCGCTTACCTTAGTGTCACTGATTACTCCTGTAGAAGGAATGATGGGAGCATTAGTTGGTTTCACTACTTTCTGCATTCCTATTCTAGAAGTGCTGGGATATGAGATTCTAGGAGTCACATCAAAGGTCACATGCTTGACTTTCGGCATAGAACAAGGCATATCAAGGATCACATGCTTGACTTTAGGCATAAAGCAAGGCATAACGACACTATCTTTCCTAGTACCAGATTTAGGACATATTTCTATTAAGCATTCTAAAAGTTCCTGAGATCGTTTGGCATATAAGCATGCATCCCTAATCGCATTATCAAGTGGTTTCTCTATCTGATCCTCTTTAACAATCTCACGGAGACATTCTAGACTATCTTTAAGGTACGAAAAATATGTTTGACATGCAATTTCATTGTTTCTAAGATGAGGGGGAATATACTTCACAGACATAGCATATTTAGTACAAGCAGGCACCTTTGGTGCAATATTCTCACCACCGGTGATTGGCATTTTCCCTTTTACCTGACTTTTCAGATTCTCAACTTCATTTTGTAAAGAAGTTATCTTTTCATTGTTCATGTCACGAGTGACCTTAATTGATTCATATAACTCTTTGAAATGCAGTTTAACTTTTTCATTTTCTGCTAGAAAACATTTATTTTCATGTTGTAATACATTAATGATGTTTTAAAAATGAAAATTCTGAGAATTCTGAGAATCTAAAGAAGGAGGCATATGGGAGTCAGTCACTTCATTCTTCTCTCCTTTCATTTGGGAAATTTGGGCTTTCAACCTTTTGATCGTGTTGCACTGCGCTCAAATATGTTCATCTCATTTGTTTAATTCAAAAACAGCATCAAACTCAGGAGCATCCGAAGATGTCTTGGCGTTTGAGGTTTTAACATTTTCTTTGAGATGTTGATATTTTAATTGTAAAGCAAGATATTTAACTTCCAATTTAGAAAATTGTCTGACCATGTTATCATGATCATCCTTTTTGATTTTATCATGCAATTTTGAATTTGTGATCCCAAGCTCAATGACACGATCGTGGGATACTTTCAAAGCAATAGATAATTCATGAAATTGAGAAGCATTAATAGAGTAATTCGTAACAGTGTAAAACACATCTTGGGCAATGCATCTAGAAATCAAATTATCATTTAGGATGCGAAGATTCTTCCTCTCAATCTCATTACTTTTGAGCTCACATTCACAATCTTTGACCTCGTTTTTCATTTCATTAAACATTCTTTTCATATCTTTAACCTCAGTATCTATGGCTTTTTGAAGAGATTCAAATTGTTCTTTTAGTTGTTTAAAGAAAGGCATGACCTCAGTTAAGTAACATTCTTTAGTTTGCTCAAAACCCCTTTCCCCTTCAGTGATTCCTGTTGGAGTGATTCTCTTCTTACATGTTTTCTCAAAGTCAACAAATAGCTGGCAAACAGCATACAAGCTGACTAAGGTTTTGCTTTGGGTGGGAAGAGTTCTAGGCACTAAATGCATATGTGTATTTGGGGGATACACAGTGGCTGGAGGCAATTTCATACAGGGGGATTCTTTTCAACAAGATCATCAACCTTTTTCTTATCCATATCTTTCTTCCAAAACACTTGTTCAGGGGTCAGCTGAGTCTGAGGTCTAAACTTATTAAGGGCAATCCAGTTTTCCTTAGCGTAATTCGGTGTTTTAAATGTGATATTATACTCTATGCACCAAGGATCTTTTAGTTTCTTATCTATTTTCTCCCTAGAGGCATTCTCTAATTTCCTATCCTCTTCAGTGCTTTCTACACAAGTAGGCTTTTGTTTAGGCTTAAGGATTTCATTGCCATCATAGATCACCTTTTGATCAGCTTTTGCTTTATTACCAAACTCAGGATTGGGTTCCTCTACAAGGCTAGTACTATGCTTATCGCTTAATACTCTATGCTTAGTGATCATGTGAGCAGTCTTAATGGTGTTCCCTTGTACGTACAACTTGTTTTCAAGTTTGTTTTTCAAATTTTTTAGGTTGGAAAAGTCATTTAAAAGTTTTGATTCCTTAGCATTGAATTCCTGCTTAAGCACCTTTACATTTTCTTGAAGTTCTTGTTTTTGCTTAACAGTTTTATTAAGCTTATCTTGTAAGGAATTTAACTTTTGTTTTAATATTTCTTCTCTAAAATTACTTTATCTGATAAGTGTACGCAATTTTATCCATCTCCTACTCACGGGTAGTCAATTCAAACTTAGCACGCTGTTCATATATGGCAACTTGTTCCTTATAGGCATTTAGTTCAGAGGTTATGGAATCATCATGTGCACATTCAGTGTATTCGTAAAAAATATAGTCATCATTGACAGCAGAAGATGCATCACTTGGTACAATTTCACTTTCATCTTGCTTCACATATTGATCATATGGGACAACATTGCTATTACCCATATTTTCAATATCTGATTCAATTATCTCAGTTGATTGTACTTTGTCGTGAATCTTTTGCACATCAACCACATCATATAGTTTTAATACCTCTGATATGATGGATTCCTTGGAGGGACTAGCTTGCTGAGGTGGAGAGACCATTGGAGTGATGTTAGCCATAAAGATGGTTTGTGTCGTTGGTTCATCATCAACATCAGAGTCAAATGCATCACAATCTGCAACTTGAAAGACATTGGGATTGTTCTGAGCTACACCATGCACTAGTTGTTCATCCACATCTGCATCATAAGTTTTGGCATTTCCCTCAGCAAGAAATAACAGCTCTTTCTCATCCAATACTGCTCCATTGTCTTGAGCTTGCACCAGTACCATCTTATCCCTGAAGTACTCAGCATTCTATGGACGTTTTGGTTGAGTGCAGTTCCTAGCAATGTGTCCTTCCCCTCCACAGTTGTAACACTTGATTGGCTTCCCTTGACCTTGAGCCGCAATCCTTCCTTGATTCTAATTTCCCACATAACCTGCACCGGCTCCTACATTCCCATAACCGGTTCCAACCCCAACATTTCCTTGCTCATTATGTGGTAGATAAGCATTTTGCCTTCCTTGCACGTTTTGCACTACCACCCTTCCATCTTTAACCGTAGAATGATTGTGTAGGTTAGATGCAGTTCTGAGATGATTATTGGTGTGTGGAGTAAGGTTCAGGTTTTGCTTAACCATTAGGGCCAGTTGATTGACAAGGTATTCCATGAATGAGTCTGAAGGCTTATATCCTGAATCTGGAATGAGTTTGTGATTACCATCCCCAGTTGGTATGACTTGTGATGCTTTGGTAGTTATTCCCACATTCGTGTAGAATGTAGTTGAATCATTTGAAGAACTTGCATCTCCAGCATTGGTATTGAACTTTTCCATGATCATTCGTTCAAATGCAGCATGCTTCTCATGTTGGAGAAAATAAGCATACAATTGCTCATAATTGGTGTTCCTCAATCCATTGTTTAGTTTGACTGCAGTGACAAATTTGTGCCATTCGGGATTCATGTTGTTTACAAACTTTGAATTGAGCTGGATATTTGGCATGGTCATTTTGATATTCCTCATATCATTCACAAGCTTGTGGAATCTCACATAATATTCAGTAACACTTTCTCCTGGATTCATTTTAAAGTTCTCAAAGTCATCATACAATTGAGATTCTCTATCTTTCTTAGTTAGTTCCGAACCAGAGAGAAGCATCTTGACATTATCCCAGACAGCCTTGGCTTCAGTGTTGTGATTGATCAGCTTGTAAATGTCCTTTGGTAAACCTTGAAGTATGATGTTTGAGGCTCTAATGTCAGCATCATACCTCTTCTTTTCCTTATCATCTAGCTCATCATACATTCTTGGTCTATCCAACCCTAATGTAACATTTCCATCAGTTCCAGTTTCGAGAATGTCCCTAGTCGTTCCAATTTGAAATGGTCCTTCATCAATAGACTTAAAGATGTTAACCCCGTTCTCTTTTCCTAAGCAATACAATCTGATTCTTTGAGCCCAAGAGTCATAATCGGTTCTATCAAGCATGGGAGGACGAGTATCGGATCCTGCTGCTTGAACGTCATCAGCAATGAAAGAAGTGATTGTAGACATAATTACTAATTCCACGGAATTTTAATACTTTTTGATTTAACCGGGAAATAGATTCTTTCACGGGATTTTACTAAATCAAGAGAAAACCATAAAACGTATCACGAAGAAATGACAAGTTTCAAAAGACAAATAGCACAACTGACAAACCACTTGATTCAAATCGCACACCTGACAAATCGCTTCTGTCAAATCGCACAGTTGACAAATCGCTTCAGTCAAATCGCTTTGAACACAAATCGCTTAACTGAAAAATCGATGTCAACACAAACCGCTTCAGTTATAACGCTTTTTGACAAACCGCTTAAGTGTCAAACCGCTTAATTAACAAACCGCTTAAGTGACAAATCGCTTAAGTGACAAACCACATGGGAACACAAGTACTTCCACTACTTTGTCCTTTCTTGTCTCTTTTTCTTAACATACAAACCGCATAGGTGACAAACCGCTTCCAAAAATCTCGACAAATCGCTTAAAAATGAGATCAAACCGCTTCAAAGAAAAGAAATCCGAGAGACAAACCGCTTCGTAGCAAACTTTCAAAAACTAAACTTTTTCAATCAAAAACCTAAACACATATGATGATTCTAAACAAAAAAGTACTATCAAAATTCAAACTTTAACGCCAAAAATGATCCAAATGATGAAAACTACTCAAAACTTATTCAAACCCAAAAACCTATAAAAACCACTAAAAATCAAAGAACATGTTAGGTAGATGATCAAACCATGGCTCTTGATACCAATTGTTACATATTGGTTTTCACCAACACATAAACAAGCACAAATATGGGTCGACTAAAATGAGTTCTAAAGAGAGAAAGTGGAAGAGAGTTGGGAACTTTAGTGAGACAAAGAAAAATATATTATGAAAGCTCCAACCCTTTGCCTTGCTAGGCAAAGGGTATTTATAGTTAGTTTTATGAGACGCCTCCTACGGGTTGTGGATCAGGTATACAGTGGGTAAAACCCTTCCGTCCTCCACAGTGTTACATAACAAACTACTAACAATCACTAAATGACTACGACTACGAGCTTTCTAACGAATACGTATACTTGAGGTGACCGACTCTTTAACTACCGGATTTTCTAAATCTTAACAGATAAATATGCATCCAGATGCCCCTGTTCCTCGGGAGGTAGTGGGTCCCTCTGTTCGTCCTGACATGGTTGATGTTGCTATTGCAAATCCCCCGGATGAGGACACTCCGGCCACCAATGTTTAAGCTTACAATTTTTACTATCTTTCATGGTCTGTACTTTGAACAATATTTAAAGTATGTTTCACGAAACTTTTAAGCTGATTGTAATAATGAACTATTGTGGTTTGGTCCTTGAACAATATTTTGGATTTAGTTATTAATATTATTACTTTGGTACGTATATATTCTTTCTTTTCATGCATGCACGTGTGTTGTATTTTTCCTTGATGACTTCGCATCAGTGGGCATCCTTAGGTTATTCTAAGGGCATTCGACCGCGTAGGTCGCGCATCCGGGCATCCTTAAGAATTACTGTTAGGGCATCAATTTTTTGGCATACGACTAATATGCTCGGGCATCTGCGTGGTTATTCCACCAGGCTTCCATGGTGATTTTTCACATGGGCATCCGTTTTTCGGACATCCGACTAAAATTCTTCGGGCATCCGAATTATGTTTTTCGGTCATCCGTTTTTCGGGTGTACTTATAACATTCGTTTAATCTGTCTTCGACGGTGGCCAGCCGTCGGAACTGTTGCCTATACCACACATATCGTTACGGAAAATTGCCTCCGAAGACCATATCATCATATTTTAAAACAAATTGTCTTGTTACAACAAAACAGGGACTCTCGTCACAAAATCAATTATAAGAAACAATTTCTAAGGTTTGTTTCGTGACAGGTCCGGGGGACCTCCTTTTCTTCCATTGTCTGCAGCTTATAAGAGCCATTCTGACATGCTCCCACAACCCGGTAAGGGCCTTCCCAGTTAGCTCCCAGCTTACCTTGGTTCTGCACTCTGCTTGCCTCGTTCTTTCTGTACACAAAGTCGTCGACCTTAAACTCATCGGCTTAACCCTCCGGTTGTAATATTGCTGCACTTGTGTCTTATACTTGGCTTCTTATATGGCTGCATTTTCCCTTCTCTCCTGCAACAAGTCTAAATTTAGACGATGTTCGTCTTCATTCTGTTCCTCCCTGAACATCATCGTCTGGTGTGTGGGCATGCCTATCTCCGCGAAATCACAGCTTCGCTTCCATAAGTCAAGCTGAATGGGGTTTCTCCATTGCTAGTTTTGAGGGTTGTCCGGTGAGCCCATAGGACGTTGGGTAATTCATCCACCCATCAACTTCTTTCTTGTCCTAACCTTGTCTTGATCCCTTCCATCAAGCTCTTATTTGCTCGCTCCACCAACCATTAGCCTGCGGGTGTGCAACTGCCGTGTTCATTTGTTTAATCTTCAATTGTTCGCACCAGCTTTTAAACGGGTCGTTAACAAAGTTGGTCCGATTATCGGTGACTATAACCCCCGACAATCCATACCTGCACACGATGTTCTCCCATACAAAGTTCTTGACATCTTTTCCCGTCGTCTTAGCCAATGGTTTTACCTCTATTCACTTTGTGAAATAGTCTATAGCCACAATGACATATTTCACCTTTCTCGGTGCTTCCGGAAGGGGTCCCAGCACATCCATTCCCTATTGGTAAAAGGGCCACGGGGCCATGATGGAAGTCAACAGTGTTTTTGGGAGTTTCAGTACTGGTGCATGTATCTGACAAGAATCGTACTTCCGGATCTCCTCTCTTGCGTTCCTATGCATAGTGGGCCAGTAGTATCCTTGCCTCATAAGCTTAGCCACTACCGTTCTGGGACCGGAATGCATTCCACAACATCCTTCATGTACCTCCCGTATTATGTAGTTGGCTTGTAACGGCCCTACACATCTCAGCATTGGCCCCAAATATGACTTTTTCCCCTCCTTCCATCACATAATGAGGGATTTTCATCCGGAGTCTCCTGGCTTCATTCGGCTATGTCGGCCATACCTCTTCCTACAGGCATTTGACAATCGGCGTCATCCAATTATCTTCTTCCTCCTCCACTATGGCGTTCACACTATCCTCCTCACTGGATGGCTTTTCCAACACTTCTACTAACACTTTCTTGGTAAGATGATCAAAAGCTACGGATGCTAACTTGCTCAGTATGTCCGCCTTTTGATTCTGGGCCCTCGGAATGTTGCAAAATTTAAAACTCTTAAACTTAGAGATGTACTTTTTGGCCTGAGCCAGGTACCGCTGCATGCTCTCCTTAGTAGCCATGAACTCTCCATTGATTTGGCTTGCCACCAACTTGGAGTCTACTCGAACATCCAACGCCTCTATCTTTAGCTTTCTTGCAATCCGGAGGCCGGCTAGAAGGGCTTCGTATTCGGCCTCATTATTGGTACTTGGAAAGTTGAGCCGTAAAGCATACGTTAATTCCTCCTTTGATGGACTAATGAGTACTAGCCCTGCCCCAGAGCCTTTCTTGTTTGACGCACAGTCCGTATACAATAGCCATTTGTCAGCGTTGGCAACCTCCAACACCCCGTCACCCCTTTTCTTTTTCTCCGGACATCCTGTTTCTACCGGTATCTCCGTAAGGAAATCTGCTAGTACCTGACCTTTGACTGCATTTCTAGAGATATAGGCAATATTATAAGCTCCTAATACCACAGAGTATTTAGCCAGCTTCTCTAAAACCTTTGGCTTGTTTAGTATCTGCTTGATGGGCTGATCAGTGATGATTTTGATGGGATGGGCCTCAAAATATCTCCTTAACCTCCTAGATGTATGCAATAGACATAGAGCCAGCTTTTCTATCGGCGCATAATTCCTTTCGGCGTCATGTAATGTCCGGCTAACATAATGCACCGGCAACTGTCTCCCTTCCCTTTCCACTACTAAAACTGCGCTTACAGCGCCCCGTGATGCCACCAGATATACAAATAGTTGTTCTTGAGGCTTGGGAGTTGACAGGGAGGGTAGTTCCAAAATTACCCTTTTCATCTCTTGAAAAGCTGCTTCGGCTTCTTTCGTCCAACGGTATTCGTCCTTGTTCTCCTTAGTGATGTTCTTTAGTGTATCAAAGAAAGGCAAGGACCTTTCCGCTGACCTGGCTAAGAATCTGTTCAAAGCTGCTAACTTTCCACTCAGACTTTGCATCTCTTTAAGTGTTTCCGGGGACTTCATTTCCATGATCACCTTAGTCTTCCTAGGGTTTGCCTTTATACCTTCCGAAGTTACCATGTATCCGAGTAACTTTCCTTCCTCCACACCAAATGAACACTTCTTCGGATTCAACTTCATATTTACACGCCTGAGGTTGTTGAAGGTCTCAGCAATATCTACAATCATGTCTCGTTTAGTTTTACTCTTTATGACCATGTCATCCACATATGCTTCCAGATTTCTGCCTATCTGCGACTAGAAAGCTGAATCCACCAAACGTTGGTACGTAGCTCCTGCGTTTTTCAAGCCGAACGGCATCTTAGTATAGCAGTATGTACATTGCTCCGTGTAGAAGGCAGTCTTTTCCTCGTCCTCTATATCCATCTGGATCTGATGATAACCCTTATAGGCATCCAAAAAGCATTTATATTTGTATCCCATGACGGATTCAATCTTCCAATCAATCTCCGGTAGGGGATAATAATCCTTGGGGCATGAGGAATTCAGATTTTTGAAATCAATGCACATCCTCCAGCTTCCGTCACATTTCTTTACCAGCACTGGATTTGATAACCTCGTCGGATATCTTACCGGACGAACTATCCTTGCTTTCACCCATTCCTCTACTTTCCTTGTCACCACTTGGTTTTTCTCTTGCGAGAATGTTCTTCTTTTCTGCACTACAGGAGTGTCCGAGACGTTTACATGGAGGGAGTTCTGAATCAAGCGTCTAGGCACTCCGGTCATATCCGATGGCTCCCAGGCGAATACATCCTTGTTTTTCCTCAGTAGCTCGATGAGCTACCTTTGACATTCTCAAGAGAAATTGGGTTACACGCTGCTCTGGAAACACTGCGTTAACTAATATGTCATCCGTTGGTTCCAGTTCCTTCAACTTCTCTTGACTTACCGGTTCTGTTGTTCCTCTCTGAGAGCTAGTTTCTCCGGTGTCCTGCCTTTCCTCCAACCTTCGACATTCCAAAATAACTGCCTTTCCGGTGTCTTGCCTTTTCTCCAGTGTCAGGAACTTCATCATAACATGAATGGTTGAGGGTATGGCTCTTAATTCCCTTAAGCTGGACCTTCCTAGTATAACGTTATAAGGCAAAGGAGACCTTACAACCGTGAACTTCATAGTAGTTGTCAGAAATAGACCATGATCCCCAAAACGTACCTCCAACTCAATTTTTCCCAACGGCTGGATAACTTCTCCTGCAAACCCAACTAACGGCGAGCTCGTCTCCTGCAGCCTGGACTAGATGGTGGGGCAAAGGTTATTGAAGCAACGTTCGTACATTACTTGCACGGAAGCCCCTTCATCTACGAAGACCCTCCGGACCAGATAACCTTCTATCTCCGCCTCTAAGATCAACGGTTCTTCAGACAAGTCATCAGCAGATATCCGGGGAAAGGTTATGGGAGTGCTCATCCATTCTTCATCTTGAAATGTTGTCTTCCTCTTCCGGCTCTCCACGTAATGATTGACCATATTGATCACTTTACCCTTCCCGTTATTTTGCCCTCTCGGCCTGTCCCTTCCCCTTTGCTGCATGTTTTTCAACATGTGATCTAACTTTCCTGACTCAAGAGCTATCTCCAGTTGTTTCCTTAAATGATAGCAGTCATTGGTAAGATGGTCTTTCTCTCAGTGATATTCACAATACATGTCTCCATTTTCCTTGCTTGGCTTTCCTTGCAAGGGTGGTGGAGGCGGCAAATTCAAGTGATGTTCGGTAGCTAATATTTATTTCAGCTGCTTAGATAAAACCGATAGCATAGAGCAATGAGAATCTGACTTGCCTGGTTCATTACGCCGGTATTTGTTACGAGGACGAGTATCAACTCTAGGAGCAACATAAGGAGAATATGCCTCTCTTTGCTTGAAGTCACTTCGATCCCATGGTCGTCGGTCACTTCTCCACCTATCTCCAAATCCTCCTCTAGACGTCCGATCCCTAGCTACCGACAAACTACCCCTCCGATATGACTCTTGCATTTCCCCTTTCGGTAGCTCAGTACTTTTACATGCTTCCTCTGACCGAACATAATCATCCACCGGATCATCATCTCTTTGATAGTTTTTGGGACCTGGTCGGAGAACTTCTTGGCCAGTTCCGGACATCGATGGGCATTCATGAATGCCGATATCCTCATCAACTCTAGAACTCCTGGTATCCTGCTAGCTTCGTCAGTCCACCGCTCCTTAAAATCTGGCAGTGTTTCATTTGCCCTTCTGGCTATCCTTGTGATTTATGTGGGATCTTTTATACTTTTCTGCCGTAGTGCAAACCTGGTGGTGAATTGTTCCCTTAAGTCATCCCAACTATCAATGTTCCCTGGTTTTAAGTTGTTGAACCACCCCTGAGCGGCTCCGTCCATGGTCTGTTGAAACATTCGACACCATACAGGCATGGGCCATTCTCCTTGATTGGTTGCCTCTACAAAACGGTTGATGTGGTTGTCTGGGTCAGTAGACCCATCGTACAACTTCAAGTTAGTTGGCATGGTATGCTTGGGGCCAGCAAATTCCACAATCCTCCTAGTAAAAGGTGACCTAGCCACCTCCTTATGTGGTTTGTTCAAATCATCCCCGGTGTTTTCTTCCGTCTGCTTCTCCGGTGTCTCCTCATCATCCCCAAATGACAACCGGATTGGCTTGATTGCACTAGCTCCCGTTGCGTTATACCTCTTAATAAGGGCTTCTAGTGACGACACCTGGGCTTGTATATGTTCCGGAAGTCCGGGTGGTGGATCATTGATAACTCCACTTACTCCTACATGTTCCGGAGGTGGAACAGAAGGACCGGATGATGGTGTTTCTAGCAGATTTGTTATTCAGTCTTGTGGCAGAATGAATAACGAGTCCCACGGATGGCGCAAATTTGTTGAAGCAAAATCCTGCGTCCCGGCTCTTTTCCGGAGGTCCAGTCCTTTGCTCTTTTATCCGGAGGAAAAAAGTGAGTCCTTCCTGTACAATGAGCAGCACGCGTTAGCCTCGCCCCGGGTGTTGTCCCGAGACCAAGCTCCGACGTGAGAGTAAGCGGAAGATAAGGAATAAATGCAGTAATAAATATGAGAGAGTGAGTGTAAATGAATTGAATGCTAACATAAAATGTGTTGGGGTATTTATACTAACCCAACCCTTGGAACCTGAGTCTAGGCGCGGCAGGCCTATGGCCACCCTACTTAGTAGGTGTCAGGCCACGTGGTAGAGAAAGGCCACGTGGTAGAGAAATCCCGTAAAATCTGGGAGGTAGTGCTGACATTATACGCTTTACCTGCTGGATAATAGCCAGTATGGTTAAAAGGATGTACCGTCCGGACGCTGAGTCCTTCGAATCAAAGAGCGTCCAGACACATACGCCAAGGTAACGACATGACTTGATTTTGCAATTTTTTAAGACCGCTTATGCAATGCATGCAATTAAATGTATGGGACTATTTTTGAAATTTTTGTTTAAAGTTTACCATTTGTTGTAAACATTTTGTAGAATGTTTATATTTGAAATACCATCAATTATTTGGAACATTTTCTTGACAATGATGTTGTGTTTGAATATAAAACAAGACGGGTCACAAGTCACAACATTCTTAACTTGCTTTAAATTAGACTATGATCCCGGATTTAAAAAAGAACAAGATACATGAGAAATCGATAAATATGACAATCGTTCCTTCATATATTTGACCATATAATTAAATGCGCATACCAACTTCATGAATGTTTGTAGTGTCTTTGAAGTGTTGGTGGAAGATGTACAACAAAATGCAATAATTGTTTAGTGGATATAAATTTTGTTTAATTGTCACAGATGTGTTGCTTTAAAGCTTGTGGACCGTAAATTTTTTACCCTGTATAATGAATGCATATTGGTACATCGATCCGAGAGAACAAGTCTTTTCACTCATATATACTCCCTCCGTCTCAAAATTATTGTCAGGGGACAAGAATCACAAAGTTTAATAAAAGTGGGACCCCTATAAATCTCAACCACTCAAATGGAATATTCCTCAATTATATTCTTTTTTTCTTACTAAATATGGAAAGTGGACAATTAATTTGAGACATCCATAAAAGGAAATATAGACAATAAATATGAGACGGAGGGAGTACTTTTTACGTCCTCAATTTAATTGTTGACTAATATATATTGTAAGAGAATTGAATCGAGTTTAGCACATTGCACATAAGTAAAACGAGCGGGTGATCCCGCGCGTTGCGGCGGAAGTGTTGTGAAACTTACAAAGGACTTAGCTTGCGACGACACTTAAATCTCAGAGACTATTTTTGCCATTTTGCCAAACTTACAAAGGACTTAACTTGCAACGACACTTAAACCTCAGGGACTATTTTTGCCATACTTAAACCTCAGGGACTATTTTTGCCATTTTGCCAAACTTACAAAAGACTTAGCTTGCAACAACACTTAAACCTCAGGGGCTATTTTCGCCATTTTGCTAAACATTGCAATTAATGCACCTACTTTGGGGGAATTGTACGCCTTCTAGTATTATAAAGAGAATTTATTATTACGTAGGATTAACTTGACTTAAGTTGGCTATTTATAAATCATCGGATTTAATCTAATGGCTCAAATCAAAATAATTTTTTTTTATTTTAGCAATTAGATCAAATCCAATGGTTCATAAATGCCAAACTTGAGTCAAGTTGATCATCTCAACTTAAGAGGATCCCTTTCCTTTAAAATTGCGTTAATTAATTACTCGTAGTTAATAGTAATACTATTATTTAAGACAAAATAAGTATTTAGAATATGACAGATTCTATAGAGACTTCGACATGTTTACCAGTTTTGTTATAACTTTGATCTCCTTTTTAAACCCACATACAAAAATGGCATCATTATAAAAAGTTTGGGTGTTTTTGTAGTAAAAGTATGAGGAGAAATACAGGTAATATAGGTTCATACAAAAGTGACAAAATGACGTTAAAATATTGAGTGAATAACTAAAGTGGAGTTGGATTCACACACGTACGCACCACTGTCAGCAACTGTAAAAAGATTAAAATATTATAACTTTCCACACTACACCAACACATTTTCCCCACGCATATTTAAAGTTATTTTTTGTACTTTAACATATTTAGTCCCTTAACCTTTTATCAGTTATATCACAGTACTTTAACTTCCAAATCATTAAAAATAGTAAGAGATTTAACTAAATGTCGATTGATGTAGTCCTTTATCTTTTATCTTTATTCTATTCTTACACCAAGAAGTTAAAAATATAGATATTTAGGTCATGAGATCAACAAGAACAATACTCAATACCGTCAGAGTGAGGTATTAGCGAGTTACTTAGCTATTTTCTCATATTGTCGATGATGGTCACGACTTTCCAACTTTACTCTAAAAAATCTATTCGGCACTACAAGTCCCTCTCATCATCCTCGTTTTCTCCACTTTCATCCTATTTGCTTGAGTTTTCGTTATCAGCCAATACTCGGACATATACGACCTTACAACATAATTATTCTTATTACCCCATATACGACTTTCATTTTAGCTTTGGAGGTGCTTTATTGCCGAACATGCCTTATATAGTTGCCATCGACTTCAACGAGCATGATTTTATACGGTGTGTTACATCGTATTCTATCCTTTCAGATTTATGTATCATTGAGCCCATATCTCTAAATGACTTCTTTATTTTTAACGCCTATTTCCTATACGAATTTCACTTCCTCATTATGATAGGTCGCATTCCTGTCAAAGTCGCATAATTGGTATTATGGCTTCTCACTGCTGGTCGTAGGCCTTTATTCTAGTTCCTCCATTCATTGCTCAAATATGCTATTTACTCCTTATATAATTCGGATACAAACACAATTTCGTCTATAAATATCAAGCACCATGGGATGATAATAAGTGAAAACACCTCATGCCTAAATATATCGCTTAAAATTTAGGCAATGAGATATTTTCACTTATTATCATCGACTTTGAGACTCATTCTCTGATTTAGTTCCTATACATGAATCATAAATTGTATCTCACTTCATGTAACCATAGTGTAACATTGTCGATAACAAGTTATTTTAACCGTGCATAGTTTAAACTAGACAATTTAAGTCGAGATATGTTTACTTATCGTGTATTGGATGATACATGTTAAATTCATTTATTCATCAATTCCAGAAAAATTATACTTTTAAAGTTTATACTAATAACATAACGATGTTACCTAAAATGCAAATTTAACAAAGATTATGTACATTAATAAGCATTGTATCGACAAAACAAGAATAGAAAAAACATTATTTTTATTGTAACTTAACATATATAACCTCCATAAAATAAATAACATGCATGACTAAATACAAAAATCATAACACACCCAGGATATTAACAACGCTTATGGGGTTTTTAAAGACACGTATGAAGGTTATTGCACCCAATATGTTTGTCATGCTTTTGTGATTGATAGTTATGGGAGCTCGTGAAAATCATCAAAAATAAACTTGATATCACATAACATTAATCATCAAGAATTTCTAAAAGATGGTCTTTTCAAAATGAGGTTAAATAATCATGTTTGTGATGAATAACCAAACAAGCAACATTGGGATAATTACGAAAGAAAATAATATTAAATGTCCAGACTGTACACACCTTATTGAACGATATAGATATAGAAAATGACTGACACGTGTACAAAACATAACACCCATATTACAAATCTCACATACAAGTCTTAAACACACGACGTGTCATAATCAAACACTTTACAAAACGATGTTAATCACACACCAAATCCTCCATTATTAGGCTATCCATTACATCCTGATCCTCGCCTCAATAGTCTAACGGTTCATCACACCTTAAGTTTTTCGATATCTAAGTACTCACACCACAATAAACCAAAACCAAAACCAAAGGGATCAAAACCATAACTTTCACCAAAATGTTTCAACACCAAACCCCATTTATAATAAGCCACCCAAACTCATTTTCCAACTCTCTTTTTTTCTTCTTCTTGCTCAGCCCATAAACAAACCTTACGCCGCCGTACACGGTGGCGCCACCTCACCGGAAAAACAAGAAGACAGAACCATGTCAAGTCTTTATAATCAAAACTTGAGTTACTCACCTGCTAGAGCCCCTTCATCTCCACATATATGGGCCAACAACCCAGATGTTGAAAAGTATAAAAATTTATAAAAAACTAGTTTTTAATAACTTTTATTGAATCTTGATGATGACACACTTCACAAGATTTGTTTTTTTGATAAGTTTTTGATATGTTTTTTGCAGTTCATCATATCTTGCAGAGTTACTTGAAGAAAAACTAAAGCTTGCTCCTTTTATGAGAATTTTACCAATTTGTAGTAAATTGTTGAATCAAGGTTTCATTTTTTTATACTTTTTGGATCTAACTTTTTAGTGTTTATCTTTTGTGGGTATTTTTTGTTTTGAATCTTGAATTTGTGGTGCATTTGTTGTTTAGATATATATTTTTTTATTTGATTGATTTTGTATTATTTTAGTGATGTTTTTGCTTCATTGTATGTTGGCAAATTGCCACTAGTAGAGTGTTTGTTTGTTGTGAAGTTGATTGCTTTAGCGGTTTGGTTCTAGTTGAGTATCGAGAAGGGCATTTTCTTGTTAAATTATTTGTGTTTTGATTAATGTCTTTTTGTCGTTATACTTGATGTTAATGTGTTCATAAGTATGATGATAAGTGATACCAATATTTAGGCTAGCTGATTTTAACGCTTTAGTGACTTATGGTGTGCATAACATTGATCCATTACGGGGTATCTACTAGCTAATCCGTAGAAAATGTGACATTTAAAAATGGAAGAGACTAGCGATTGGGTTTAATCACATTTATTGTCGTTGCTAACTAACAATCGTTTTTTGTGAAAATGTCTGAAGACCCGTATATAATTGGCATACGAAAGGAATATTGGACAAAGATGATAATGTAGATGCATAACGAATCATATGTGTTGCTTCGTGTCTTGATTTGCTAATTTTTATGTAAACAATGTATCCCTTAGAAATGGTATGTGGCTATGTGCACTCTTTAGCATACCAAAATTACATGATATTTGCGTCATAATCCTGATTGATTGTGTGTACATTACTGATATTTACTCTGTTTGCATTCACAGAGATATTCAGGGCTTCACAAATGATACCAAATCAAGGCTTTAATGATTTTGACAGACTACAACGTGGTAGCCCAAGCCCTTTAAATCATTTAGACGTTATCCCTGATGTTGATGGTAATGGTTTAATGCGTTGGAATGGAAATGCAGGCTGGAGTCCTCGTCATGAGGTGAGTAGACTCAATGTCCCAATGTACTTTGCGTTACATATTTTTATGTTTTTCCATGTACAATAATCTATCATGTTACAATATCTTCTCATTTCAATGGGTTGATTTGTGTTAGTCTTTTTTTTTTCTTTTTCTAATGAGTCAAATAAGTAGCTCAAATGAGAGTAGGTGAAAGTCGCCCTGTATTTTTAATGCACACAAGTTGTATGGCAAAAGATTAAGATATGGACGGATATTTTACCTGTTTTGACTCGTCAGTCTACCGGCGTATCTGCCTTTTTAACACTTCTATATATGACTAGTTGATTACTATCACGATTTGCAAAATGCTTTGATGAAAACCATTGATTACTTTTACCAATTTTGGCTCAAGACTACCTTTTTAATCTTTATATCTCTGATTATCATCCATACTTGGCATGATCTTAGTTTCAGAAACACTTCAATATAGGATTATAGGTGGGAAGATATGCGTGTTGGACGATCCTAAATGGATAAAATATTTTAACTGACTATCCAAATTTTTTTCAAAGATCAATTTATTAAGTTACTATACTATCATCTGTCTGTAAAATATCGATAAACCATTATTTATTGTGTCTGAATAAAGTGTAAATTTGACTCCCCCGTCCCCCGTCACTAGGGTACCCTCAACCAATGACCCCTATGCCCAAAAAGTAAAAAGCCAGCTGATGATATACTGTTAAGAGAATTGATAGCAAATAAGGGAATTTTTTGCTGATGTGTATCACTGCATGCCATGTCAAGCATAGTTTTGACAAATTAACCAAAGATGATTCGTAACCTATTATTGAGGTTACATATTACTACTAATATTGTTGAGAATGTAACATATGTTGGTGCGAAGGATAAGCATAGTTATTAATTTACACAAGTAACCCTACTGACATATGCTTTTTTTTCTTTTCTTAAGAGATTAAGTATGCCACCACAAGGATTGCCAATGGATCATTGGAATTCAGCACCAGCAAGCCCAAGTTCTTTCATCACAAAGAGGATCATGCGTTTGGATATACCCGTAAACAACTTCCCTAATGTACGGTTTACACATCTTTAAATTCATTAAGACATATCTCATGTTTGACTCTGTGATCTTTACCAAAATGGCGTAACTTATGGATCTTCTTAAACTTCGGCAGTTTAACTTTGTTGGAAGGCTTCTAGGTCCTAGAGGTAATTCCTTGAAGCGAGTTGAAGCCTCAACTGGATGTCGTGTCTTCATTAGAGGTCAGGGTTCCATTAAAGACCCTGAAAAGGTAAGATCACTCATTACAAGGAAATACTTGATTTTATGTCATTTTTAGAACCATGTGTCCAAATTCTCGCATTCTTTTATGTGAATTTAGTGAAATGGGCAGGTCGAATAAAATATCAAATCCCTAAGATTTTATTTTTACGAATAGTTATTGTGTTAAATTTAACTACAAAAACCATGTTTTCATAGTATTAATTTAAGTATCGAACAAAGCAATTTAGGAGTTTATATGCAACAAATTACACATTGGGCGCCTTGCGACCCGTTTGACCTGGTTGCCTTCTTTTAGTTTTACCTACTTGACCCATTAATGTTGGAACATACAATATCAACCCATCAAGAAGCAAAAGGATAGGATTTTCCACCTCAACTTTATCATGAAAGGAGATGAGAAAACTCCTACCATGGAAAGATCCAATCTTTTAAGAATTATTTTTTAAAAATCGTCTTCTTTGTGTGTGCGATAAAGAGGCAAGATTACTCAACATGTAAAAATCTGATAATTTATCCTTATAGTTCTGGCCTCTGGGTGCTTGCAGAATGTCTGTAATCTTTTTAACCGTGTAAAAATCGCTTCTTTTTCTTGCAAATGGAGGTAATAATACTCTTACATGGGAAAATCCAATCTTCTAAGCCTTTATAAATTCTTGGTACTTCTGAATTTTATATTAACTTTAGAAGTTTTAATTTTTGTTCCTTTTACTGTAGAAAGAGCTGAGAATACCCCTAACATGGAAATAACACCTCATTACGTCTATATAAGTAGTGCTTGCAGATGTAACATGATTTTTGCAGTTGTGTTGATTTTTTTTTAATTTTTTTTGCCAATAGGAGGAGAGTTTGAGGGGTAGACCGGGCTATGAACACCTTAATGAACAGCTTCACATTTTGATTGAGGCTGAGTTGCCTGCAAGCATCATTGATGTACGTTTAAGACAAGCACAAGAAATCATTGAAGAGCTGCTTAAACCCGTGGTATGTTGTCTTCTCTCGATTTAGTGTAGGTGTACTCCATGCAAAAAATTATGTATACCATCTACTAGAGTTGGTACTTTTGGCTCGTTAATGGGTTGATTCGGGTTATGTTTCATCGCTAAAGTGTAAAGAAAAGAAACTACCTCCCCAAAAGGCTTTTTTAAATGCACAAGACCTTTCTCGTCACTTTTTCTAAAAACATCGGACTAAATTGAGTGATATAACTTTTGTAAGGGTTATTTTTACATAAAATGCCAACATACATTTTCATTTGTCTCGTTTTAGCCATTAATATTTTTTCCGCCTTTAAGTCATTCTAAAAGATGGCTTCTAGTCCCCTTTGAATCACTTGTGAGCACAGAATCGGTAAAATTTCTAAATGTTGATTTGTATATATAAGTGTTGTATTTTATGCGTAAACGTATATGAAAATACTAAGATTATGGGGCTACAAAATGGCCCAAGTGGGACACAAAACTATATCCACGCAGATGTAAAAGAATTAGTTCAATGACTAAAATGGGACAAATGAAAATTACGGCATTTTAAGCAAAAAATTTGTTCGTTAACACTAACTATTATTGAAAAAATAATTAGGCAAAAATTATTCTGTCGAATGTGAGCAGGTACAAAAATACCCGTATATGTAACTAGTTATAATATCCGCGTGGGTTTTTATATATTGTGTTTTTTTAAGAATCAATTACTAATTTATTTATTTTATATAGATTTGTAAATTGTTGGAAGGTGTATGTATGTGCGGGTTATTTTTTTATTTCTTTACATTAGACAAATATTTTTAAAATCACTCCCCCTTTTTACTAAGTTTTTTTCTTTATACTTTTGACACTTAAACTTTTATGTTTATTTTTCTTTTCTTGACTATATATAAGAATGTTTTTTTTAACTATTGCCAAATCCGGAATATTTGAGTTTTTTTAGTAAATATTTTAAAATAAAAATAATAATAAATAAATAAAGTATTACCAAATAAGGTATGAATTGATTTTTTTGAAATAAAAAATTCCCACTAGGGGTTTTGTTTTATTATATAAAAGATTATCATTAGGTTTTTATAACTTATTAACTCTTAATTTGTTTCAGGATGAGTCTCAGGATTTGTACAAGAGACAACAATTACGAGAGCTGGCTATGCTAAACTCCAACTTAAAAGAAGATAGCCCTCAGCCCAGAGGCAGCGTATCTCCTTTTAGTTCTAACAGCATAAAACGAGCCAAAACTGATTGGTGACGGACCTTGTACTTTCATATATGCTTAATGTACAACCAATCCATGCATGTCCATCCCCCGTGAACTCAGTGGTGATTTTGTACAATCTTTGCAGAAATCAGGGTCGACAAAACAAGTAAAGGGGGAGTTTGTTGTAAGTTTTGGTTTTTTTGAAACCGTAGTTGCTTGTGTTTTCTAACGTTTTTGAGATAGAAATAGTTATTGGATTCATTAATTTGTCACCGACATTACATAAGTTTGTTTTATGAAGGCTCGAGTTTGGCTAGAGAAAGATTCAGAACATTCATAATCAAAATAAGTTGCGATAGTGCAAGCTTAGTTAAAAGAATATCGATACATGGATATGGGCCGAAAATCTTCATGTATTTGAGACGGGATTTTCTAACCCGAGCTTGGTAATTTTGAACATGGTTAAGGTTGAATCGTTCTTTAAAAATACTTGTCTCTAAAGTCTGTTGATCTTTTATTCAAATAATTTGCTAATTTAAATACTTGTAGCTAAGTGATTCAGTTTATAAGGGTTTTGGCAACCATTATAAGGGTGGTGGCAACTATGCCTAACAAGATTTTTCATGTCTAATCACCCACCAATAATATCCTTCCAACTCATCTCATACCTAACAATAGATTTTTAGTGGCAATCATGCCTAACCCATACCTCATTTATTTTTTTTTTATATTTTTTTATATTTATACTTATATTAAACAATATCAGATTAGGTACAAGTGAATAGCCTTAAGTTGTTTATGTTGAACCGGTCGATGTAAGTACAAGTAACTTGTCTTTTGTTACATACCATGGTCCATTATGCTTTCATATGTCTTGTGTTACATACTTGTTTTGTCTTGTCTTGTGTTACTCCACCAACCCAATACCACCATCTTCAACCCCATTACCAATATCATATTCTATTCCTCACTGAAAATTACCACCTCATCTCCATTTTCACACACCTCAGTAGGAATCATTTGCAGTTTGTTATCTCACTTTAAAGCAGCAACAACATCAGCGAAAGAGCTGTTCAACGGCTAGTTTTTTGGACCAAGTCTTCATGCCAAATCGGTGAAGTATACCGATTTACCACACATCACCCCGATACCGATCCATGCCGATTTAGTGGCAATGCTCAGCCCGATCGATATGGTTCATGCCTAATGCATGCCGAGAGGTGTTGCCACCACCCTAATGGGTCAAACAAGTATAACAAAAACATGTTCTCAAAATGTAATGAACTAATCAAATAAACATGTTAAAAGTATCATGGTGTATTTATTGATATAAAGTTGGTATATTCTTATATACTAGAATAGTACTCGTGTCATGTGGTGGTGAAAAAGATTTGATTAAATTTTTGGCAAGCAATGCTTTGGATTGTACGCTCTTCATTTATATATAATACATTTGGTGAGGGACTTATGAATTTGTGCCCGAGAATCATAATATATTCTTACTTATGGAAACGTGCCACAAGTGTTAAAATATTGTCATTGTCACGGGCCGGGTACTTTCGTTTTGGGCCGGATCTTTCGGGTTTCTATCCATTCAGGCCCAATGGGGATTAAGTATATATCCGGGAATAACGACACGTATTTTATTTCCAGTTTTAGAAGAAAGTTGCTCCTTGTACCAACCAAACGAAAGGTCGGTGTTCCAGATCTGTTAGGGTTTCATTGTTGGTTGCATGATTATGGTTTCTTATTGATATTAGTTCTTTTACTTCTTTCTTTTGTGTTTTATGTGCAACTGTTTCATTTGCTATTTGTGTTTTGCATGTTATTTTTTGATTTTGCATGTGCTATGTTGTTCTTGATTACTGCTTATTCATGAAACACGTTGACTAACTTTGTTCTTTGGGTTTGTTTTGTATAATCCTAAAAGTGTTATCCGAAATTTATGCTTGCCATATTGTTTACCACTTAGTTTTTTCAACTCGCTGTGTCCCATATTGTATACTGTCATGAGTCCCAAAAAACTAGATGTTACTGCCCGTTGTTTGGCCAAAGAAAACCTGGGTGACATAGGTGGCATGGGTGACAAAGTTATAGAATCCGATGTTCATGTTGGCGTACAAGACTCAGTATTTGTTGGCGATTCGTCCGTGCCGTCTTCTGTTGTTCGGCGATCTCGAAGGCGTGAAGCTAGGTGGAAACGACCCTATTTGGATGATGCTCACCACTTCATGCATGTTAGTGAAAGGCCATGCAATGAGCAAGGTATGACGTTTTTTTTGCGGATGTAATTTATTAGAGTTTATTTCGTTTATCAATTTCGGTTTTATACAAGATTAAGTTGGTTATGCGGATTCGGTATTTTAGTTAAACATAGTTTGATTTTGGTGGTAATCGTAAATAATAAAAGTAACGTTTAACTAATACATAGTAATAACATACGATGTTAAATTCTTATGTTATCGCTAACAATTTAGATTTAAATAATTATCATTGGTGACAAGTATAAAAAAACGATATAAGACTAAGATGCTAAGAATTTCACATCTAAAAGTTATACAAAAAAGAATCTTAGAAATATGTAAACGCAATTTACAGTTAGATTTGTTCTCAAATTTACCGAAGATGACAACGTTGATATTGTTAATACTTAACACAATAGTTTGTAAAAACAAAAATGAAACCATAGGTGTGTGTAAAATGTTATTTTAACTTTTAGCTTTTAAATGGGTGGGCCTTGGAGAAGGGAATAGGTGGACATAAATTTTAATGTAATACAGTAAATACTTAAACCTTCACTATAATTTGTTGACCATTGACCACCTTTATCTTCTTCAACATACAGTACTCCTAAGTTTCTCAGATTACCAACGGTGCTTATCATTTTCTTTTTTCTGGTTTATCTGTTCTTTGGGATTCTTGGGTATGCACTAATAATTTTCGAGTAATTGATAGTATTATACTTTCAAATAGATCCGCCCCTGTGTTGAACCCTTTTTTTATATTTGTTTCTGTTCGTATGCCTGTTCTGTTCATATGTTCATGTGGCTTTTCAGGTTTGGTGAATGATGCAGATGTGCGCTTGTGTCGTGCTGATTTTCAGCAGGTATGTCCTGTTCCTTTTGGGTTGATTTTAGTGTGGGTATTTTCCAGGTTACTTATTAGTGGCTACTTTTTCTTGCAGCCTGGCCAGCCATACGTGGGTGTGTCGGATGCTGGTATAACGGAGGTTGTGTGGGATTTTGAGACCGGTTCTGTTTTACATCGGCAGGTATCTTCTATGGATGTTGTGTGCGGTCAGTTACCAACGGACCATTGTTTGACAGATTATGTAGACATTCATAATGATGGTTACCAACGGTTGGATTTTCAGTTTTGCAGCCATGGAATGCAGGGATTTCACACGCGTTTTTCACACTCTCATCCCACGCGTTCAAACACTGACGGATTGCCACAAGAAACAGGTATATTGTTAACGGATGATTATCATTTATTTTGTAGATGACTTAGGTATTTTCTCGACAAGACAAACATCGTTTTACCTCATCATTCATGGAATTACTAGATGTTCTCACACATTACCGCCCTTGAGTTTACAGATGCTTCGTGCAAACGCGTCACACCTGTCAGAACTAGGGACTGCCATAGCGTGACCAGGGAGAATGGTGATTCTAATGTGGGGGCGTCCGTTAACCGTACGTTCCATGACTGCAATCCACGTCCAAGTACATCTCAATTAGCATATGGACCAGGTTTGCACGGAACAGCAGGTAATAAATCTTTTATTCATGTGATGCCTGTTTGTTTAATGATCCATAAGTGTTGGATGAACGTGCTTGACATAACGGTCTGACACGTAATTGTCCTCGAGTTTACAGCCATTCCATGCAGTGATCTCAGACCTGTCACAAGAAGGAAACGGCATAATGTCACTCCTGAAAATGATCGTTCAGATGTGGTTGCGCCTGTTGACCGTACGTTGCATGACTGCAACGCGTCTCTGAACATGGTTCATTCAGCAAATGAAATAGCTTCGCATCGAAAACCAGGTAACAAATCTTTTATTCATGTCAACTTTCTTTTTTTAATTACCCATAAGTATTCAGCGAATGTGGTTGATATATGTACCACACATTTTCACCTGTCATAAGGTTGGCATTCAGGTGTTGCTTTCGCTGAGACTGTCCAGATTGCAAGAAGGAAGCGGGTTCGTTTTAATGGTGATGGTGGTGATCCAAGTGTTGGTGGAACTGTTCAGTCTGGTTTACCTGAACATGGAACGCGCTCCCCTTTTGTTGAGTTGCAGGACCAAGTGACTTTACAAGAAACGCAAGGTGATCCCTTTCCTGTTCCACACCATGTGTTTTTTGTTAATTATGAGGTGATATAACCGGTATTCGGTTAAAATAGTCATTTACCTTTGTTGACTTTCGCCAAAAATGCTTTACTGCCTATATTTGAAAGCTATGGAACTCGCTATCATCCGATTCCTTTGTGTTTGTTGCTATCCCAACGCCTTCTCATGTTGTTGATTTTCATGTGACTCTGCAGGTCCTGCCATTCAATGTGGTTTTCCTGTACATGGAACACACTCGGATCCTGTGCAGCTGCAGGGGCGAGTAGCCTTACAAGAAACGCAAGGTAATCCGTTTCGTGTTTCGCAACATGTGTTTTTTGTTACTCATCAGCCAACATAACTGCTATTTGGTTAAAATGGTCATTCACTTTTGTTGACTCTTGCCAAAAATGATTTCCAGATATGCCTTCACCTAATGCACCTTCCGCCACCACAAGGAGGTGGAATAGGACAAGCCGGACTGGTATAGGCCCTGGCATAGCTGCCCAGGCTCAGCCACATGGTTCACATGATCGTCGTACAGGTTCGTGTGCCTTTGTTAGTGGCTGTATTTGAAACTTATGGAATTCACTGTCATTCGATTCCTCAATCTTTGTCACTATGCCAATAACTTCTCATATACTTCAATATGGTACAACTTCAGATTTTCTCGCGCCACTGGATGAGACCAATTTACAAACACCACAAGGTAACCATTTATTTTCTTTATATCGTGTACCTTTCATTAATCATTGGCTAATAGATTTTATATTGGGTTATAGTATCTTGTGCGTTTGGCTGATTCTTTATATATGTAACTTCCATATGTCACTGCAGTTAATATGTCGTCTACCAGAAGATGGACACGAAATAGAACAAACAGAAATCATGATCGCAATGATGGAGCTGCCCCAAGTCAGCCGAGAGAGTCACACAATCGGAGGACAGGTTCATCCCCCTTCGTGATTAGTTATATTTCAAAATCACTTGGTTTAGCTGTCACAGAAATTCTTTTTTTTTGGTGATTATGCAACGTATTGCTCAAACACGTCCCCCATTCTTTTGTCGTTTGACAGGACCTCCAGTAGAATACATTCCTTTCGGGCCATGTGCATGTGTCTGCTCCCATTGTCATGCGAGGTTTTGGTATGAAGAAAGGTTGAGTGTCTCAACTAGGCGGACAGGTCCTCTTTATCATCAATGTTGTATGGGAGGGAGAGTGCGGATATTTGTACCAGGAGAATATCCTCCCTATGTTCAGCAACTCTTCAGTGACCGCCATTTCATCGAAAACATCAGGGCATATAACCAGATGTTCGCGATGACATCCCTAGGTGCAACTATAGATGAAACGGTTAATGTGGGAAGGGGTCCTTATGTGTTTAAAGTTTCCGGCAACATATACCATCGCATTGGTAAACTCTGTCCCGAACCTGGTGAAACGCCGAGGTTCTTACAGTTGTACATCTATGACACTGACAACGAGGTCAAAAACCGGCTAACTCATTTCAATGAAGCCACAAGGGCGACACTCAGACCAGATGTAGTCGCAGGCCTTATCAATTTCCTTGATCGTAACAATGCACTGGTGCAATTGTTTAGAACTGCAAGAGATAAGCTAAATGACAATGATGTTCCGGAGTTTAAAGTGAAGCTTTTTTCTGCGGTTGGGTCAGCACGTCATGAATTACCCACAGCCAACGAGATTGGAGCAATTGTCTATGAAACTGGTCCAGATTCTGCTACAGATTTTGACGTCGTTATTCAATTACATTCTGGTGAACCGGAGAGGATAAACAAGCTCCATCCCTGCTACATGTCGTTGCAGTTCCCTTTATTATTTGTATACGGTGAGCAAGGCTATGATAAAGACCAAAAGCTGATTGATCGGACAAGTCATGATACAGACAACGAAAAACGAGTAACTATGAATGCATACTATGCATACATGTTACATGACCGTGTCAATAAATATGGTCTGTTAATGCGAGGTGGCAGGCTATTCCAGCAATACGTTGTCACCGCATATTGCGCCATTGAACAAAGTCGGATGGACTTTATCAGGAAAAAACAGTCTGACATTAGAGGTGATTTTCTAAGAGGGGTTTATGATGCCATGTCAAGAGGGGACAATGACGGTTCCGATGTAGGAAGCAGGATCATTTTGCCAGCATCGTTCACAGGAGGCCCGCGGTACATGTATAGCCACTATTTGGACGCTCTTGCAATCTGTCGTATACATGGAAACCCAACCTTTTTTGTTACGTTTACATGCAACGTTCATTGGCCAGAGATTCAAGACTTTATGACACAGTTTCCGATGCTGACAACTGCGGACAGGCCAGACGTTGTAGACAGGGTGTTCGAACGCAAGATACACCTGTTGATAAAGTATGTCCGTGACCACAGACCTCTTGGAAGTATATGTGCACGTAAGTTGTGATACATTACCTACTTTTTTTTCTTGTCCCCACAAATGTTTTCCTTACTTATTTCCAGAACATAAGTCCATACTCCAGTACCAACTTATAGCCATCTATTAATGTTGTTGCTATCTGTTTGTGTCCATTTTGTCCCATTATTAACTGATATGCATCGTCTATGCAGTTTTGTACACCGTCGAATTCCAGAAACGTGGTCTACCCCATTGCCACATGCTTTTTTGGAATAATGTTGCTTCAAAGATAAAGTCACCCGAAGATGTTGACAAGTATGTGTCGGCGGAGTTACCGGATGAGGAAACCGACCCGGAAGCTTTCAGAGTCGTCTCAGAGTTTATGATGCATGGTCCATGTGGCATGGCAGCACCAAATGCTCCATGCATGCGTGACCGCTCGGTGTGTAAAAAATCATTTCCAAAAAGTTACTGCAACAACACTTACATTGACAAATTGGGTTACGTGCATTATCGGAGGCGGGACAAAACCATTAGATCCATGAGGAATGACATGCAACTGGACAATGGGTATGTTGTTCCATATAATCGATCATTGTCAATGAGGTTTTATGCTCACATAAATGTTGAGTGTTGTGGGTGGACCATGGTTATAAAGTACTTATTCAAGTACATATCAAAAGGGACAGACAGAATAGTTGCTCGAATAACGCGCACAAGTGGGCCGTTTGCTGTCAGCGACTCCCACCCATCGGCATCAGTGCCTGCAAACAACACCTGTGCTACAACAGTTGATGAAATAAAAAACTTTGTTGATGCAAGATACATAGGCCCTCATGAAGCATGTTGGCGGATTCTTAATTTTGATATCCATTCTAGAGAACCGGCTGTTCAGATCCTTGCCGTTCATTTGGAAAATATGCAACGGGTCACGTTCAGGGGCAACCAGTCCTTGCAATCGGTCATTGACAATCCAGGGACACATAAAACAACACTCACCCAATGGTTGAGTTTCAACCGTGGTTCTACTGTTGGGAGGCATTTAACATACGTTAATTTCCCTTCTGAATTTGTATGGTCATTGAAAGACAAGGAATGGTATCCCAGACAGAATACAAACAAGCCATCTATCGGCAGGCTCACATACGTACACCCAGCTGCGGGAGACCTTTTCTTCCAAAGGCTGTTACTTTGTCATCAAAAAGGATGTACTTCATTTCCTGGCATTAGGACAGTAAACAATCAAACTTATTCCACAAACAGAGCTGCTGCGGAGGCAATGGGTCTTTTGGAAAATGATGGTGAGTGGTCTATTGCCATGGAAGAAGCGTCCGCGACAGCGACTGCATCAGAATTACGATCACTATTCGTACAGATACTCATTTTTTGTGATGTTTCAGATCCAGTCGCGTTGTTTGACTCTTTTTGGGAACATATGGCACAAGACGTACCTAGGATACTGGCACAACTACATGGTACGAGGGTCACGCATCTAAATGAGCCTGAGTTGAAGGGGGGTCTACTTTATGAATTGGAATCTTCTCTCAATTTCTATGGTAAATCACTAGAAGACTTTGGCATAAACCCGCCTCCAGAGGGCCTACTGAATATTCTTACCAACAAATTGATCATGGAAGAAAAGTGTTATAACAGAGAAGAGCTGAGAGCGGAAACAGATATTTTGGTTCCTAAATTGAATGACCAGCAGCGCCAGATCTTTGACACAGTAATGCATTCAGTAAATCACAAGATTCAGGAACTTATGTTTGTATACGGCCATGGTGGGACAGGAAAAACATTTCTATGGAAAACCATTATTACAACCTTAAGATCACAAGCCAAGATTGTTTTAGCAGTTGCATCATCAGGCATCGCATCCCTATTGCTTCCCGCAGGGAGGACAGCGCACTCCAGGTTTAAACTTCCAATAAACTTAACCGATGAAAGCATGTGCGCCATAAAAAGAAATACACAGTTAGCCGAACTGTTGCAACAAACGGACCTGATCATTTGGGACGAGGCGCCCATGAATGACCGGCGGTGCTTTGAGGCTCTTGACCGTACGTTGCGTGATATTTGTGAAACACCTGCAATGTTGTTCGGAGGAAAGACAGTCATGTTTGGTGGAGACTTTCGGCAAACCATGCCAATAAAAAAACGAGCAACAAAGGAAGAGGTTATTGGCTCATCTATTTCAGAATCATATCTGTGGCAGCATCTGAAACTGTTTTTCCTTGACAGAAACATGCGGCTCCAGAGAGAGAGCACGGACACAACACAGACAGATGAGATGCTGAATTTTTCAAAGTGGTTGCTACATATTGGTGACGGTAAAATAGGTAAACAAGACGAAGATGATCCACAGAACGCATCATGGATAGATATCCCGGACAAATATTGTTATCCACCCACTGAAGCCGGAAAATGGGAACTGATACATTTTATATACGACAACGACACCTTATCTTCCCCTTCAGCAGAATCGTTTCAGGACAAAGCTATAGTATGTCCAAAAAACGAGACTGCTGACACCATCAACCTAGACATTCTGAAAATTTTACCACAACTAAGTAAATATTACACAAGTAATGACCATGCCATCCCTTTAGGCAATGACGGAGGCGCTTCAGAATTACTATATCCTGTAGAATACTTGAATTCCATCAACTTGAGCGGGTTTCCTCCACACTTATTAGAACTTAAAGTGGGTGCACCGATTATGCTACTAAGAAATCTTAATCTTGCTGGTGGCCTTTGTAACGGCACAAGGATGATTATTACTCAGTTGTTAACGCGCGTCATAGAGGCTAAGATAATCACTGGAACAAGGATCGGTCAAAAGGTATTCATCCCCCGCATTGTGCTCATAATGAAAGATGATAAGATGCCATTTATATTTAAACGTAAGCAGTTTCCCGTAAAGATCTGTTATGCCATGACGATCAACAAGAGTCAAGGCCAGTCGTTGAAAAAAATTGGGATTTACTTACCAGAGCCAATATTTGGACACGGCCAGCTTTATGTTGCTTTATCAAGAGCAACAACTCCGGAGGGTCTCAAAATGGTCGTTGCAGACACTTTAGGGAAGCAGCGAAACACGACCAAAAATATAGTCTACAGAGACTTTTTGGCAAAAATTAAAAGTAGACAGGTTCTTTCACTTTTTATTTCATGTTACATTCTTATTTACAGCTATTTTTTACCATCTACTTATACATATACTAATTACAGCTACCTGTATTCAAACTTCTTTTTGCTATCTTGCAGGAACATCATCCATGAATTTCCCAACATGTGACCGTTAATTAAATATTATCCACAATTTCTGAAATGTCACCCAATATTCTGTTAGAAATGTTATTAATGCAATTAAACCAATCATGTCAACACACATCCTAATAATATGCTAAAGAATAGTATTAGTATTCTTTGCCTTCCCATTAGTATAGTAATATTCAAGTATCAACTTATGTGCCAAAAAATGTGTGCAAACCATATCGCATAATGTTGATGGACATGGTAACATCATAAATTACTAATTTTTCATGCTTTGCAGGACAATGGATGAACAAGCAAAAGCCGCCGCTACAGCTGTACCAACTGGATCAGCAGAAGTTGGTGAAAGTACGACAACACATATACATAAAGATACCGGAAAAGCGATCATGACAGAGGAAGATGTCATAGATCTCATGGACCTGAAGCCGGAAGATTTGAACAAACCACTGGAACTGAAAGTCTATAGAAAATGGTACTCAAGGAATGTCCCCGACCCCAACCCAACAGGTTTATGTTTTATGGTTTTGGACAAAAAGGTAAGCTGAAAACGACACCTTCTTAAATAAATATTCAATAAAATATCCACATACTAATGCACCATATCTGGTTCATCACTAAAATCCCAGGGTGACGCCATCCAGGCTAATGTCCAGTTATGGGACATGCGTCAACTTGATGCCAGGCTACAGATAGGTGGATGCTACCGGATCCAAGGGTATGGATGCAAAAAAACGGACAAATGGCAAAGGACTCTTCCAAACAGAATGACACTTCTGTTTGGAAAATATACACAGGCTACACCAATCGAAGAAGCAGGCTTCCCACAACATCACTTCAACTTTGCTGCTTATAACGAAGTTAGTCGGAGGACTGAAAACAGAGATTCAATACTCACAGGTACATACAGCAACATGAAAAACAGAAAACACACCAAAAAACACTACTAAAATTTTTTTTCGTATCAGACTATATAGGCATTATACGTAACATCGGGGCAATCAAAGAATTTGGAGATGCAACGACCAACCGCATCGCAAGAAGAAATATCGACATACAGAATCTGAAGTAAGTATCATCAACACTGCACTTTCAAATTCTACACAACCATTTAGCTACACCAATATTTTTAACCTTTAAACACTAACATAGTTCATATATACGACAGTGGCAACGTTGTAGCATTTACCTTATGGAACGAAGCTGCAAAAGGTTTTGAAGTGGGTTTGTGCACACAACTAGAACAGCCAGTGGTAATCGCGGTAAGCTCATGCTGGGCAAAGAGGTTTGCAGGTATACCCATCCCCCATTTACTATATTCAACCCTGATTATCCAATTAATAGCTATTAAAAATGTGGATCAAAATAGGAGGTGTCCAACTAACTGCGACCCCTGCAACAAGTTATTATCTTAATCCAGAAATTGAGGAAGCAGATCAAATCCGGGAACTGTAAGTATTACAAACATTTAACTCAGTGTATCACAACAAAATATCGGATAACATATACTTTTGCAATTTTTTTTACGACAGGTACAACGACCTCATGGGTCCACCAATCCCACTAACAATCCCACCCGGTGACACAGGAAGCCAGGCAGCGGAAATGTATCGCGGCCCAATATCACTCGCAACGCTCATGTCTCTGAATCCTGAAGCGCAAATGGTATTATATCTCATGCCTATAACCAACCTGCATTACACAAAAAATGAAAACTGACGGTTAATATCCTCCATCAGCAACAGGTTTTTACAACCGAAGCGACGATAGTGCATATTGATGAGCAAAGAGGGTGGTACTTCGACCGTTGTCGCACGTGTCATACAAAGATAGAAACTGGTCTTCCACATTGGCACTGCCAGCAAGTGGGTACAAAGCCAGCACCAAACTACAGGTATGCACAACCACTCCCTCACATCATTACAAAAAATTGGCCAGTGAAATAATCCTATACAAATTAATGCCTACAGCTATTGCTTGCAAGTGGTTCTTCGAGATAGTACGGGTGAAATACCCATGACCTGTTTCAGTCCCTCTGCTGACACTCTGTTGCCTCCGTGTGATGAAGTGGTGAATTACATACCTGAACCGAACCCATACATCTTGCCACCAGTGATTCACGACCTGCTTAACACAACACACGTATTCCAACTACATCTGGGGACGGGGAGCAGACGCGGGTATCCCAAATTTGTGTTGGACAATGCAACAGACTCACTCCCCCCACTCCTTCCACCAATTCCTCCCCCACAACAGGAAGGAACATCTTCATCAGCATCCAAACCTATCATCCAGGAAACAATTGACACGTCCACACCTGGCGGCACTATACCACCCCCACCAACAACAGCCGAAGCCACTGAAAAAATAGCAGACACACCCGAAAAGGTTTCAGCAACTGTACGCAAACAACTGTTTCCACCTGATGAACCGGAATCACCTGAACACGAGCTCAAGAAACTTAAACGAGAGTAGCTGTACACTCTCAACAAGGCTGATTTTCACTCTGCTGCAGCCTTTGAAACCGGCATGACTAACCCGTGCCAACCTTCTACCTCTATATATAAAACCTAGGAAAATATAAGTTATGTATAGGACGTTTGTGTAATTTTAGTATCAACTAGCTGATGCACATAACACTAGTAACATGTCCTGCACATTTTGTACCCACTAAACCGTCGTAAGCAGGCATAAAGAACTTGTGTACTTAATGGTATCTATAAAACCATGTTTTCCCTAACATCAAACTCATGAAAAATAACCTTATACGCGCAGCAATCTCAACGAGCTACTATCATTTCTTCATTATAGATTACATCTATATTATCTTATCAAAGAAGACAACGAAACACGAAAACTACGAATTCAAAAACTTAGTAAAACACCCCCGCCGCATCGCGGCGGGCTTCATGCTCGTTACTATTAACCTATAAATGTTGAAAATATTTTGGGGAGATTAATAACTAATTTTTGTTTGTAATTTGTTATTCTATTTCTTTCTTATAAAAATGTAAAAGATAGTGTTAACTAGATGTTTGTGTTATTTTGTGAGTTTTTCTTATATACTACTATTAACACAAAAATGTACAATTTTGACTTGTATTTAAAAAGAAGGGTGAATTACAAATTTTGTTGATGTGGTTTGTCATTTTTGCATTCTTCGTCACTCTCAAGCTTTAATTACAAAAAATGTCATTGATGTTCACGTTTTGTTACACTCCCCGTCCTTTTCACTAACACTTATTAGACAATCCCGTTAGTCTCCAGCACGTTAGTCTCACGTGAGGGTTTTATGGTAATTTTTGTTTTTCTTCCTAAATAACTCACTTGCAACTATTACTATACCCAAGAAACCCCTCCAATTTCATTTCCATTTCAACAACCACTTTAGCCGTCTTTTGGTATTCTTCTATTTGATGTGACCTTCCAAATACATCTTAATCATTTAGACTCCCATTAACATTCTTGTATTTAAGGCAGGGACAGTATCAGAAATGTCATTGCACACTAGCCTTAACAAAAGATAGAAGAAGAAAAACACATATTTAAAATATATCAAGAAAATGGCTCATCTTGATGAACTTGCCTTGGCTTCAAAATCAACTTCTTTGTCTGAATAGATCCGCCTCCAAATCCCGAGGGAAGCTGTTATGGAATGGGAATGTGTCAAAGTTATGACTAAGTTGTGCAAGGAGCTTATGGACAATTTCATGGTGGGGGATCAACTGATTATGGAGCTTGAGAGGGTGTGTGGGTCAACGGCGGCTAAAAAGAGGCTTGTTTTTCTTAGGTTGATTCGGGATCACTCTCGAAAAAGCTAAGGCCCTCATGCAGCTGATCAATGAGGCAGAGGGTCATGTCCGTGAAAGGCTTGTTTTTCGTAATCATGTGTTGGTGCAGTTGGTGTTATTTGATGTTTTTATTGTGGTAAAGGGTGTTGGGGCCAACATCACATTTTGTGGGATCTTGATGATGTTTAATATTGTAGTTGATGTATGTTATTGTTTATCAATGAATGTAAATGTTTATTTATTTTGTTAATGATTTTTTTGTTTGACATTAATGAAGCACATTATTCACACATTTACACCTTTGATTGTGGTGTTATGTATATTGTGGTTTATCAAGAACTTGTTTATGTGCTTGATAAGGGTTATGCAGGATCATTTTTGATGACTTGTAGAAGTCAAAAATGGTAAGAGTTGGATACACATTTGTAAGGGCAAGTTTGTATGCATTTGTGCGCATTTGTATTTTGGCATTTATTTGCATTTGATATGGTGTTTGGCACAAGTGCAAACCCATCAACATGACTTTTAAAAGTCAAACATGGAAAATTGTATGCATTTATGATTACACAAGGTATTTTGGCATTTTAATGCATTTGTATTTTGGCATTTTTATGCATTTGTAGTTTCTTAGACAAGGATTTTTTGCACACTAGTGATATGGGCATGTTTGGGACAGATGAGTACATTGGTAAGAACCAGTTTGTATACATATTTGTTGACTTATAAAAGTCAAAGTGGTAAGAGTTGGATGGACATTGGTAAGAACCAGTTTGTCACATTTCAACTATGACTTGCTTATTTTCTGTTGTTTGAGAGGTTGTTCGGGGAAATGGTATTGGTATGCATTTGTGGTTTTACATTTGTTGACTAGCTTGATAAAGGGCCATTTAAGATCATATTTCTTTCACATGGTATTTTGGACTAACAATTGACTTTTAAAAGTCAAACAGGGAAAATTGTATGATGTTTGGGGCAAATGAGTACATATTTGTCGACTTTATGCTGTTTGATATTGTGTTTGGCATTTGCGACAGAGGAGTACATATTTGTTATCATTTGTATTTTGGCATTTGCTTCTTTTAAGATGGAGGAGTACATATTTCTTACAATTTGGGTAATATAGAAATGTTTGGGTAATATGGGCATTTTGAAAAAATATTTTTTGAGATGGTGTATAGGAGAATGGACTACTAGTTGACTTTTAAAAGTCAAACAAGCATTGTGTTTGACTACCGAAAGTCGAACAACCCAATTGTGGCTACACACTTACCTATAAGTTATAGCACCTTTATGTAAAACTAAACTTGTGTCTTTGACTAACAATTTTTAATTGTACATATTTGTTGACTTATAAAAGTCAAACATGGTAAGAGTGTACTACACACTGGGGTAAGAACCACTTTGTCACATTTGCAACCATGAGTACCTTGTTTTGTGCTTTTTTAGAGGGTGTTTGGGACAACAGACTAATAGTCTTCTAAGTAACTTAATTCAATAAAAAAAAATCATTGACTTTATTAGTCAAAGTTCTTCAAAGACAACCGTTCATAGCAACAAAATCTTCTAAGTAACTCAAATAAACCAAAATACCAAACTAATGTGTGACAATGTCAATTATCAAGAACAATAAACAATCTAACATTAATATTTCTTAATTAACATAAAAAGGTCATTACAAAATAGAGATTACCAAAATCCTTCATAACTAAACCTAGAAAAACAACGACCTTAACAACCATTACCACTTCTCCTAACCAACCTAGAAATACTTCCATACAACGAAGACCAATATCCAAGCTATGACCAGGTGCTTCCTCAACTTCTTAACCAACAACTCCTTCTCCCTCAACATCACACATTGCTCCTCCAAATCATCTTCGAGGTCATTCCTATCATTCAAAATGCCATGAATTACATCCAAAGCTCAGTCGCACATAAGTGGATCCACCCACCCAATAAAGCCACAGTTTAAACCCTAGATTATACATAAAACACACACTAAGTCACAATTAGTGTAAATAACACGACGGAATTCTGTAAAAGGAGCCTTAATAGCGTCAGACAACAAAAGAACCTTCTCCCAGGGTTTCGGTCAGTCCAAGATATTTTTATATTGGCTACCCTCTCACGACCGCATATCACAACCTTTCAATGTGTTCTTAAGTACGTGTATGTGTGTGTGTGTATTTTAATCGGGTGAGTGGTAAATGAGTGAGACAAAAATGTGTGGTAGTTAATATATAGGGTAAAAGTTTTGTTGCAATTTTAGTCTCTGTAAGTAAAGGTTCTTGGGAAACCAAATACAGGTGGGACTGGCGAGAAATAGTTGTTGGGTTCAGTAAATAACCAAACCCCTTAATCTAGGATTTGAATAGAAAATAACCTAAGTGCTTAATCCGTTAAACACTAACAGGTCACTGAGTGCATAGTCTCTTAATGAGCCATATTCAGGATACTCAGTATGAGGCGAAGAAGAAGTCTCTCCACTCAGTAAGGCGGAACTTAAAGAGTGAAGACTGAGTCAAGAAGAAGATGGTGGATTCAGTGAGTGATGACAATAACTCACTGAATCCCTCAATCTCCTCACCAACTACAAACACTGAAGACAAACTGAAACTGAAGACTGAAGACTATGAAGACTGAAGAATGGGCGGGACAAAACGGTTATTCTTGAAGCGATAAAGACGGAGTGCCTATCTTCATAAGTCAACTTTCCCTGAAAGGGCCAGCATCAGTACTGACAAGTAGAAAGTGTATTTGTCCTTTTACCTAATATAGTCTTTGTAAACAGACAAAAAATACATCAGTATTTTGTCTTTTGCAAATTGTCAGTTTGTCACTTAGGAAAGAGTTAAAACTCATACTTGTATAAATAGCATAAGAGATGGAGGGAAAGTTTAAGCTTGTGAATTGTAAAACACACACACACACAAGCCATATTTCACTCCTCCAAATACAACTTTGTCCCTGAGATAGCTCAGTGGTTTCGTGTAGTTGTGCTCAGACTTAGCCTGAGCTTAGTGAGGAGTTACAACACTTTGTCATTTCAATCCCTAGTACTGTTCCGCAAGTACTAGGGTAACGTATTCTTTTGATTCATTTCTAATAAGAATATGATGTTGAAAATTACTCTTAGTGTTTTACTTATATCGTTTCAGTCATTGATTCACTATTAGCTTGTTTACAATACTTAAACTGTTTTTATACTATAGTGAATAGGGAACAACAAGTGGTATCAGAGCAAGGCTGATTATAAAACTGTTTTTTAAGCCGCTCTAAACGTTTTTAAATCAGGATCCTAAAATGGCTGAATTTGATGTACCCTAACTAGTCGACAAAAAGGGTGGAGCTTATTCAGCTGTTGCCCCTAGACTTGAAGTTGGTAACTTTAACAAATGGAAAAAGCGTATGCTTTTCTATTTGATTAGGATGGAACCTTATTATATCAAGTGTATAAATGAAGGTCCATTTATCCCAAAGACTGCTGAAGGTTTACCTAAACCTGAAGCCCAATGGACTCGGGATGAAAGAAGAGTGGTCAACCAGGATCAAAGGCTCAAAAGTATCATAATATCTTGTCTTCCTGACGATATTATGGAGTCTGTTATAAGCTGTAGTACAGCTAAACAAACCTGGGATGACCTAGTTCATAGTCATGAAGGCCCATCTGATACCAAGGAAAACAAGATAATGGACCTGAAACTTGAGTATAACACCTTCAGGGCTAAGGACTCAGAAACTATGTCTCAAACTTACACCCGGTACAAAACTCTTTTAAATGAACTATCAAATTATGGTGTTAAGTTGTCCAAACATGAAATCAATGTTGGTTTTGTCAATAGTCTGCCTAAGAAGTGGTTGAATTTCTCTCAGGGACTTAGGAATGCTAATCATATCCAGAATCTTGAGCTTCCTGAAATTTATGGGAAATTTTTCTATGAGGAAAACCTCATCAACAGACGATACCCGAACTTAAAGAAGTCTCAGGAAGTCAAGAAGTCCCTGACCACCACCTCATCACCATTATCAACTGCTTTCTTTTCTAACAATGTGGTTCAAGATTTCCAAGAAAATTCAGATGATGAGCCTGATGAGAGATCAAGTGAGGAGTACCTAAATGACCTGAACGTTGAATTTCAGGAAAGGGCACTCCTTGCTAACTCTTGAAGGTTTATAAAAAGAAACAAAGGTTTTTCAACTGCTAAAGCAACTGAAGACACTGAATGCTTTAAGTGTCATAAAAGAGGTCATTTTGCAAAAGACTGTTTTTCAAAAACAATTTTTGAACCCTCATACAAACCATCAGGGTCTAATCAGTCTTCAGGCTTTAGCAAATTTCAACCAAAAATCTACCAATCTCATCAAAATTTTCAAAACAAATCTGATCAAAACAAAATTGTAGATTTTGAAGCTAAATACAAGAAAGCCAAAGCTAAGCTAGCATTGCTTGAGGCCACACCCTCAGAAACTACACACACTGTTAAATCTGTGCAGGGTAAAAACAAAGGTCTTGTTGCTGAAGTCTTCGATTGGGATGAAGAGCATGTCTCATCTGATGACGAAATGGTGCAAGTCAGTGCACTGATGGCTCTCTCCGAAGAGGACAAGCTGGCTGTGGGAAAAAATCATGCCAGAAATGGAGAGTGGGTCAACATTACAATGAAGAAGGTAAATATTTTACTTTCTATGGATAATGACTCTGATTGGCAGTCCTATATGAACTATATCAATGTCGATCTTAAGTTTGTAGAAGAGCAACGATTAAATCTTTTTTCAAAATATAACAAGCTAAGTTTTGAACTAAACAAGTGTAGGGATGAGCTGCTTCTTTTAAAACAAAATAAACTTGAGGCTATCACTTTGCAAATTCAAAACACTGAATTAGTTAAAAGAAATCATGCTCTTCAAGAAGAACTTAAGAAAGAAAAGGAAATCATTGCTAGTTGGACTGCTAAGAATCCAAGAGTCTTTGATGTTGTGGGAGCTCCTAGTAGCAAAAAGAGAGTCATAGGTGAAGATCATCTCCCTGACTCTCACAACAAAGACCAGTCTCCTAAAACTTGTGTGTCTGGTGGCATGATTACCAATGTGTTGACTATTCCCAAGCCCAGTGATTGGATTGAACGGGTTAATCCTGATAGTAAGCTTCCTAATTTTGATTCTGGAAGAATTCTAGAGCCTGAAAGTCAAGCTCTAAAGAGCATGCTTGGACTTCCTGATGTGCCCAGTAGTACTGAACACATCTCAGAGTCTGAAGTAGAATCTCAAGCACCGCTTCCACCCCTGGAACCTCTTCAGGGTGCTGCTCCTAGCTCTGAGCTTACTCCATTACAGTTCAATCCACACTCACCAAAAGAAAGGTCTAGACTTGGTATAACCATCCTTAAAAGACCATCAAAACCAACTCAACAAGAATCTACCCCCACTGAGACTTCTACATCCTCTGTCCCCACTGAAGCTGACCAAATTCAGCAACTGACTGAACTTGTGAGGAAGCTAACTGAAAAAATGGAGTCCATTGAAAAAGTTCTTGAATCAATCAAGGAGACAAAGTCAGCTTCCTCTAGTTCCTCAAAGTCTAAGCCAAACCCAAGCAGAAGTGTGATCTATGCCACTATACCAGTCATACCACTGACAACTGTTATAGAATCCTTTTTTATATGATCTGCAAAAAGGATGATCACAGAACTTCTGATCACTTACAATACGTAAGTTCTCCCAGTAAAGCAAACTACACCAAAGTTGGTCATCAGTATGCTTCAACCTCCAAATCTGCTCAAAAGTCTAGAGCAAAACCCTTTCCTCCTTGCCCACACTGTGGCTTTAATGATCATCATCCTGATGACTGTCTCATGAACACATGCTGTGAGATTTGCTGAAATCCAGCTCATGAGACATCTCAGCATGACAGTGTCATACAAGCAAGGAGAAGTTCCAAGCAACCCAGAATCACTGAGTCATCCTCAGTCTCCAAATGCAAAACCTGTGGTAGCACAATGCACTCAACCACTAACCATGAGTCAATTGCCAAATTCAAACAGACCTTTAGGCCCAAACCCACTAGTATGTGGGTAAGTAAGAGAAACTAATCCATTTTACTACTTGTGCAGAGACATGCCAGGGAGCCTATCTGGCATCTAGATAGTGGATGCTCAAGAAGCATGACTGGTGTTAAGGAGTATCTGCACAAGTATGTAAAGGAACCAAAACCCAAGGTAGTATTTGGTGATAACTCATCATGTCCCACTGAAGGGTATGGTTCAGTATACTGTAATGGAATAGTTTTCTCTAGAATAGCTTATGTCAATGGTCTAAAATACAATCTCATCAGTGTCAGTCAACTCTGTGATGCAAAGTACATTGTGCAATTCAATGACAAACAAGGTACCATTTTCAATGCCAACAAAGAAGTTGTTTTGATAGCTCCTAGAAGGCATGATGTTTATGTCTTAGACATGTCAACGCTCTCTAAAGATGGAACTTGTCTCTTTGCCAAACCACTGAAACTGTCAACTGGCTGTGGCATAAGAGACTCTCTCACTTAAACTTCAAAAATATCAATAACTTGGCAAAACAAAACAAGGTCCTTTGCTTACCATCACTGGTTTTTGCAAAAGACAAACCATGCTCAGCCTGTGAAAAAGGCAAACATCAAAGAGCATCTTTCAAAACAAAACAAATTTTCTCAATCAAAAGCTGCCTTCACCTCCTGCATATGGATCTCTTTGGACCATTCAGTCCTAGATCAATCCATCATGAGAAGTATACACTTATCATTGTTGATGAGTTCTCAAGATACACTTGGGTATACTTTCTTTCCAAAAAGAGTCAGGCATCTAACACTATAATGTCATTCATCAGGAACATTGAAAACCAGAATGACATTATAGTTAAACAAATCAGAACTGACAATGGTACTGAGTTCAGAAATGAAGAGCTTGAGAATTTCTGTGATGAAAATGGAATCTCCCAAAAATTTTCATCTCCTTACACCCCTGAACAAAATGGTGTAGCTGAAAGGAAAAATAGAACTCTCATTGAGGCTGCTAGAACTATGTTAAATGGCTCAGCTCTATCAAAACATTTCTGGACTGAAGTAGTCAAAACAGCCTGTTACACTCAAAACAGGTCAATCATTGTCAAAAGACATAACAAAACACCATATGAGATATTCAAAGGTAGACTTCCTGATATCAGCTACTTTCATGTGTTTGGATGTCCTGTGTTTATCCATAACCACAAGGATCATCTAGGCAAGTTTGATGCAAAAGCTGATGACGGATACTTTCTAGGTTACTCACTGATCTCCAAAGCCTTCAGGGTATTTAACACAAGGAGACAACAAGTTGAGGAAACCTTTCATGTCACCTTTGATGAGAGTTCAGAAAGCATCAGGTTTACCAACACCTCAGTGGAGGAAATAGGAATTGATAACTCATCAAGATATCCTCCTGATGAGTATAACACTGAAATCAATTCCTCACACCAAGCTGATGCTAACATCTCATATTATGTCTTGCCTCACAACCTTTCACAACCAACTATCAGTGAATTCATTGATAATCAATCAGTCCCTGCTGGGATAGGTAACACTGAACCAAATGTTCAGGAACCTGTGATTCAAGAACCCCAACCTGAACAAGACATCTCAACAGATGTTCTTAATGATTCTGTGGCTCCTGCACCTAAACTCACTCCTGAGTTTCCAGTGACCTCTTCAAGCTCAGATCCTAGACCACAGTGTAAGTGGACAAAATCTCAGGATATTAAAGTTGTAAACATCATTGGTGAACCCACTGAAGGCATGCTCACTAGAAGCATGGCTGCTAACTTAACTGCAGCTTCAGCCAATGAATGTCTATATGCTGATTTCCTATCAGATATAGAACCTAAGAGTGTCACTGAGGCTCTAAAACATCCTAGCTGGGTTCAGGTTATGCAAGAAGAACTTCAAAAGTTTGATAAAAACAAGGTCATGACCTTGATCAAATGTCCTCAGGATGTCATAGTTATAGGAATGAAGTGGGTTTTCAGAAACAAAACTGATGAAAACGGCACTGTCATTAAAAACAAAGCCAGACTTGTAGCCAAAGGTTACATTCAACAAGAAGGCATTGACTATGATGAGACATTTGCTCCTGTTGCAAGAATGGAAGCCATCAGGATCTTCCTTGCATTTGCTACCTACATGAACTTCAAAGTTTACCAGATGGATGTAAAAAGTGCATTCCTGAATGGTGAACTCAAGGAAGATGTGTATGTTCAGCAACCTCCTGGCTTTGAGAGTAGTGAATTCCCTGACTATGTCTGCAAGCTTGATAAAGCCCTTTATGGACTGAAACAAGCTCCCAGAGCATGGTATGAAACTCTCTCAGCCTTCCTGATTCAAAACAAGTTTGTCAGAGGTAAGATAGACAACACATTGTTTATCTATAGGATAAAACAAGATATGATACTAGTCCAAGTATATGTTGATGACATCATCTTTGGCTCAACAAACTACACTCTTTGCAAACAGTTTGAAAAACTGATGACAAAGAAGTTTGAAATGAGCATGATGGGTGAACTCACATACTTCCTTGGACTACAAATCAGGCAAACTGACAAAGGAATCTCCATCAGTCAAGAGAAGTACACCATAAACATCTTGAAGAAATATGAGATATCTGACTGCGCCTCAACGAAGACACCAATGGTCCCTCCTAACAACCTTGGACCTGATCTCACTGGAAAATCAGTCAACCAAACTCATTTCAGAGGGATTGTTGGCTCACTGATGTATCTTACTGCTTCCAGACCAGACATACAATTCTCAGTCTGTCTAATAGCAAGATATTAGTCCAATCCCAAAGAATCCCACCTCACAGCAGCCAAAAGAATACTCAGGTACCTGAAGGGAACCCCAAACCTTGGACTCTATTATCCAAAATGCTCAGGGTTTGATCTCAAAGGGTACTCTGACTCTGATTATGCTGGCTGCAACATGGACAGAAAAAGTACCTCAGGGTCCTGTCAATTTCTTGAAGGAAAATTGGTTTGTTGGAGTGCTAAAAAGCAACAATCAGTGGCTATGTCTTCAGCCGAAGCTGAGTATGTTGCTGCTGCAGGATGCTGTGCCAATGTATTATGGATGAAAAGTCAACTCAGTGACTATGACATCCACTACAAAATGGTACCCATCTTCTGTGATAACACTAGTGCCATTGCTATCTCCAACAACCCTGTCCTTCACCAAAGAACCAAACACATTGATATCAGATATCATTTTATCAGGGACCACATAATGAAAGGAGACATAGAGCTTCATTTCATTCCCACTGAATATCAACTTGCTGATATCTTCACAAAACCCTTAGATGAACCTACCTTCAGGAGACTGAAAGCTGAATTGGGAATGCTAGACATTGAAAGTCAGCAACCTAAAAACCAATCCCAATCTAAGTAAGTTTTCACGGAAATGGTTCATCCTCCCTGAACAAATCCCAATTACATCCTCTCACTGAATGAGTAAGACTCATTCAGGGACCCTGACTCTAAATATTGAACATTGAATGAGTAACTAAATGCATCTAAGTATTAGTTACTTAAATGTCCTAGGTTGGAAGTCACACCAACTAAATATAGGAATACATGTCTTTGTATCTTACTGTCAGGGGTCCCTTATACTTACCTCATCCCACTTGGCATTAAATGCCTAATCTCACATAAAATATCCTGTGGATATTTTATTACTGCAAAAGTGCACTTTTACTGTACACTGCAACTGTCTCCTTGAAAAACGGGATTTTACAGCGGGTAGTGGAGTGGTGGCATTAAATGTGGAAATTCAAAACGTTTTCAAAAAACGACTTTACAAATCCACTTTAGTGCACAAACTACCCCTCTCACCACTTTATAAATACCCCTCACAAAATCCTTAAAACATACACAAAGAATTTCTGCTAACAAAACTCTGTCAAAACCTCTTTCAAACCCAGAAATCTTTGTGTTCTTCAAATATTTTTCTGAAAAACCTTCTCTGTAAACCTTTACAAAAGTTTTTCATCACAACTTGAGAGATTCAAAACCCTTTTAATTGTTCTTGTCAAGATATTTTTCTCAAAACCCTAAAACATTTTAATGGAAATGGCAAGAACACAATCTCTTCAGTTTGCATCACAGTGGGCAGGTGATCTTAGCAATGTTGAATTTAAAACAAATAATGTCATAGGAAATTTTGAATACCCTCAAACTGTCCCAGCCTATAAGGACATTATGAAATTTTTGTTTAACTGCCCACTGAAAATGGCCTTTGTTCAGTGTCCCTCAATTGTATACCAAAATCTCCTCAGGGAGTTTTGGGCTACTACAGTGGCCTATGACCCGACACCCTCAACTAATGAGACATACCTACGACTACTCAAGGAGTATCTCATTAAGTTCAGTCTGTTTAATGGGGAAAGATCAGTCACCCTGGATTACAAAACTTTTTGCACCTCAAAAGGGTTAGACTACAATAAGGGTGTTTATGTCGCCCATCCTGAACCCTCCACAGTGAAGGATGGGTTAAAACAAATCGTTTTGGATCCACATTTTTTGGACAAGACCCCAGTCACCAAAAGTTCATTTCTCGCGGCTTGGAGGATCCTATTCACTTTTGTGATTCAGGTCCTCAGCGGGAACCACTCATCCACTAAACAAGTTAATTCTATTCAGTTGATGATGGCATACTTTTTGATGAATGGGTTCAATGTCGACATTGGGGAGATCATTTACAGTGATCTCGTAACCAAGCTACTGAGCAAAACTAGGGCGAAATATGTTTCGTACCCTAGGTTTGTCTCATGTGCTTTACAAGTGTTACTGGGTTGCAATTATCCTCAGGAACAAAAATATTGTGCTTTACCTGGCATCCTGAGTCAATCTAATTTTCAAAAGGACCCATCCCTTGTCACTAATATTGAATTGACGGCCCATATGGTTGCTGTAAACAACCAGAGGGACTCAGTGTCTCCTAACCCTGCTCCTAAAAAGAGAAAGGGAAAGTCTCAGACTGGGACTAAGACCAAACCCAAGTCTCAGGGCCCTGAGGCTTCAGGAACACTGGCAAAAAGGCAAAGAAGACCCAAGACTGATCTGACAACCACTGGAGCCCAATCATCATCCACCCCGGTGACAACGAAGGACACTGATACATCACAATCAGTGCCCTTGGTCCCAACTACTACTCCCCAAGATCCAGAGGGAAACATACAACCCGCTGGTAGGGGAGCGCCTTCCACTTCGCCCAAGGATGACATTAGCAAATCACAGCCTTTGTCTGAGGGCACACTGATTGATCCCAAAGACTCAGAGGGAACTAAACAACCCGATGATAGGGATACAACTGTCACTGACTCCGCCAAAGGCACTGGGAAAAACCCATCAGTGTCTCAGGGGTCTCAGGGGGACAAAGACTCGGAGGGAAAGAAACAACCCGCCGATACGGAACCCATCACCAATCCTGACTCCAGATAAGGCACTGGGAAACGCCCACCAGTGTCTGAGGGGTCAACGGGGGACAAAGACTCAGAGGGAAATATACCACCCGCTGATACGGAACCCATCACCCCCACATTGTTAACTGTTGCTGAGGTCACTGATCTGATATTCTCTGAAGAAGAACAAGCTGACAGTGAAGATGAAATTTTATCAGCAGGAGAAGAAGTGGACGCTAATGCTCAATCTGAACAAGAGCCTCAGCCTGATCCACAAAAGTCTAAAGAGTCACCATTCCAGCCAGAAGATAATGACTCTGACTCTTCTGCATCTTCCTGTCCTGAAGAATTCAGGAAATTTGATAATACTCTTCCACTGACAGAGAGGCAACTGGTTATGTGGATCACTAAAGCTTCAAGGAATCTATATTCAGGAGTCACTGAAACCTTATGGGATCAACACACTGAAGCTGCTGCCAGCTATGCAGATCTGAAAGCTGAAGTTTTTGATTTCAACACCAACACCGATTAGCATAGGGATCTGATGTATGACAATCTTCACAGACTAGATGAAAACTTGACTAAATTTCTCAAGCACCTTCAAGGTGTTGGCACAAAGATAGATGAAATCAGGGAATCTGTCAAAGAAGACCCAGCGCTCAACTCCAGAGTGTTGGAGGCTACTGAGGCTTACTTGAAACAATCCTCCAGCCTCACTGGACTAATCGAAATGCTCAAATCTGCAAATGTTCAGGGTCTTCATTCTTCAGTCCAGTCTCTTTAGGCTACATTGGGCTCTTTGGATACTCAGATGGCTACTCTGGCTCAGGCATCGTCTTTTATGGCCTGTAATCTTGGGCCCAGACTGACTGCTTTGGAGGTATCTCAGGCTAATTTGGAAGCAAAGGTCACTGGTATTCAATCAGATACTTCAGATATCAAGGCAATGGTCACTGAGATTTATCAAGCCTTTAAGGGTCAAGCAGCTCAGACTCCCTTAGTGCCACCTACAACTCTTGCCCTCACTGACGCTACGACAACAGTTGAGGGGGAGAATATTGCTGAAGAAACTCCTTCTCACACTGAGGGGGAGCCAACACCACCAATCCCAGCTGTACCAATTTCATCAATCCCACCCTTATCATCAACAACAACAACAATGGCTATGACAGTTACACCCATCACAACAACAACACCACCACTGGTAGCATCATCATCTTCCTCAGGCCAGGACAAAGGAAAAGGCATAATGCAAACTCCTGAGCCTGAGAAGATTCCCTACAAGATCGGCGACACTGAATACCTGCTCACACCACAACAGCTAAGCTCCTATCTTGCAAAAGAAGAAAGGAAACAAAAACTAGCTGAGGAGGAAAGGAAGAGCAAATAAGCACTGATAAAAGTTGTTGCTGAAGAAGCTGAGAACTTGGGAATTGATCCTAAGAAGCTTGAAAAGGGTCAGGCACGACAGAAGTTCAAGGACGCTCAGGCTGCTAAGATGGCTGAAATGAGAAAACAGTTGGAAGAAAAGAACAAGAAATCTGCAGCCATCGGGAAAGCAAGAATTGATCATTACAACTGGACAATGACAAGCAGAAGGCTGCCTGAGAAGATCACTGATGTCAAAATCATCCCCAAGTCTAAACCAATGGCAATGAACGTCTACAGGGGGATGATAAAAGACACTTCGAGGTTCATGATCCCCTAAAATTCACTGACTTTGGGATCACTGAACTTGATGAACTTGGTCCATTAATTGAAAAGAAGCAGAATGCGGTGGTTAAGGAGCTGATGAAGATGCTCAGTAAAAGGTATGAAAGACTGAGGGATGCACCAGCACAACTGGGGATTCAGCCTGCCTTAACTGCACCACAAGGATCTCAACCTCAGTCATCACAGAGCAAAAGAAAGAGGGTTGAGTTCCAGCCTGAGATCAAAGTACCTGGACTCGAATGCAACAGGGAGCTGCCTGAAGGTGTAAAGTTCGTGAACTGTCTGGTGATTGAAAAGCCTGAAAGAGGTATGTTCCACATTGATGTCTATGGAAACCCAACATTTCAAAGATGGAGTGACATTGATCAGGCAGGTGTGGCTGCAATGCTGAGCTACATACCTGTGGCCTCTTAAATTCAGACTCCTGCCAACGTCAGGTTCTGTGCTGACCTAAACGCCAAGATAAAAGAACACCCTGACAGAGAAACACTCATCACAAAGAAAGTAAAGCTTGAAGCACTGGGAATCCATCTATACTGACATCATTTTGTTTTATCTTTTGTACTAGTGATAGGAACCATGTAATGCGATGAATAAAAGATGTATGTTCTATTTAAATTCTCAGTGTTCCTTATTGTATTCATTAGTACATCCAGTGTAAGAAGAAGCCATTTGCTTACTTACACTGATCAACCACTTAGGCTATTTGTATATCCAAATAGGGGGAGACTGTTGGGTTCAGTAAATACCCAAACCCCTTAATCTAGGATTTGAATAGAAAATAACCTAAGTGCTTAATCCGTTAAACACTAACAGGTCACTGAGTGCATAGTCTCTCAGTGAGACATCTTCAGGATACTCAGTATGAGGCGAAGAAGAAGTCTCTCCACTCAGTAAGGCGGAACTTAAAGAGTGAAGACTGAGTCAAGAAGAAGATGTGGATTCAGTGAGTGATGACAATAACTCACTGAATCCCTCAATCTCCTCACCAACTACAAACACTAAAGACAAAATGAAACTGAAGACTGGAGACTATGAAGAGTGAAGAATGGGCGGGACAAAACGGTTATGCTTGAAGCGATAAAGACGGGGTGCCTATCTTCATAAGTCAACTTTCCCTGAAATGGCCAACATCAGTACTGACAAGTAGAAAGTGGCTTTGTCCCTTTACCTAATATAGTCTTTGTAAACAGAGACAAAATACATCAATATTTTGTCTTCTGCAAATTGTCAGTTTGTCACTTAGGAAAGAGTTAAAACTCATACTTGTATAAATAGCATAAGAGATGGAGGGAAAGTTTAAGCTTGTGAATTGTAAAACACACACACACACACAAGCCATCTTTCACTCCTCCAAATAAAACTTTGTCCCTGAGATAGCTCAGTGGTTCCGTGTAGTTGTGCTCAGACTTAGCCTGAGCTTAATGAGGAGTTACAACACTTTGTCATTTCAATCCCTAGTACTGTTCCGCAAGTACTAGGGTAACGTATTCTTTTGATTCATTTCTAATAAGAATACGATGTTGAAAATTACTCTTATTGTTTTACTTATATCGTTTCAGTCATTGATTCACTATTAGCTTGTTTACAATACTTGTTTTTATACTATAGTGAATAGGGAACAACAATAGTGTATAACAATATCAAGCAATGTAAAGACCATAAACCCTCACGTAAAAGACACGTAAGAGAGACTAAACGAGTGATAGTGAATATGACGGGGAGTGTAACAAAACGTGAACAACAATGACATTTTTTGTAATTAAAGTTGGGGAGTGGCGGAGGGTGCAAAAATGACAAACCCTTGGGACAAAATTTGTAATTTACCCTAAAAAGAAATTAGGGTTGACATAATTAGTAAGAAACTACACATGTAACTTCATCGACCTATAATTACTAAGGCAAAGTCCCAACGAATCATTTTTGAGGACTTCACCGAGCGGTTCAACACTGAAACCATGAAGATCCCAGGCCTCAGTGATTAACAGTTGAACGGAGCCTTCATCTCAGGAATGGTCCAAGGACAGTTTTAGGAAGAACTCAACCGCATTCCACCGAAAACATAGAAAGAATGTCTAGAGCTGGCAAGGGAATTCATTAAAGAAAATAAGTTGAATGCTAATTGGATAAGTGGAGAAGAAGCTTCAAAGGGGAACCTCTACGATAATGGCAAAAGCATCATGACAATCGATCCAGGAGAAATTTCGGTCACCATGGAAGGGAAAGAGACAGAAGCGACACAAGGAACATCGAGCGCATCGAAACAAGTAATAGCCTCATCAACACCTTGTCGAAAATGCCGGCTGAAATCCTCATGACTGAAAAGATATCAGATACTTGAAGCAGGCCACGCCTACTTCCAAGCGGCAATAGGAAAGACGAGAAAACAATTCTGCAGGTTGCATAACGATCACAGGCATGACACAAACTCTTGCAGAGAACTCAAGAAAAGAGATTGAAAAATCTAACAATCAGGTAAAGTTGAATCACTTTCTCCATGAAGCAAAGAAAACAACCACCAACGACCTTGAGGAACCAGTGGGCCACATATGCATGATATTATCGGCCCAGAGAATGACAAAGGTAGTTACGCTATGAAGAGCTGGCAACAAGTCCCATCACGAAGAATTCCATCAGACATATTCATTTCCTCATCTGTCCCATTCGACATATCAGCAATCATAGCCTTACACAAGGTTAGAAGGATATACATAGATGGAGGGAGCTCGGTCGACATAATGTACGATCACTGCTTCAACAAGCTACTATATCACGTCAAAAATGAACTCAGGTCATAAAAAAACACCGTTAATCGGTTTCATAGGGGAAACGTTCTTCCCCCAGGGTATTATAAATCTAGAGCTCATAGTGAGGACATACCCGCTATCAAATAAAATCATGCTACAATTCAGTATTGTCAAATCTGCATCCAAATATAATGTCTTGCTGGGAAGAAAGATGATGCAAAAGCTTAGCATTGAGGTTCAATCATCAAATATGTCGCTGAATTCCCAACGGAGTCAAGGTTGGCCACCAGCAAAAGCGAATACCTTGGTTTGGAAGAAACGCTCGAAACCACAACAGAGGAAGTCACCTCCAGTAAACAAGAATTTGAGGAAATATCAGGATACAACTATAGCACATAGAAGAACTTCATTAATCCTGATACATCATAAACACCTTTGACACATCTAACTTGGATAACCGCCTCCAATTTAGGTTACGAAGAAACATGATCTCCTTTACAAGGAATAAACATCCGACAACACCAACATCTTGGTTGAAACCCAAAACTCGTCAAGCAAGGAAAATGAAGAAAGCCTCCTCAAGGACAAAGCAAAATCGGGGGGGATGATTTGAATTCCTACATGATCACATCAAGGGAAAGCCTCATAAAAGTAACCTTCATGACACCCACAAGGCAAAGAAAGCAAACAAATGCAAGCATGTCGAGAATGAAAGAGTTAATAGGCCAAAATTCACACTCGCATAGAAAGAAAGGGGCCTATCATTATGTAATCAACTTATCACAAAGGTAAAATGGCTAGGTGATATAACGCGCACATTCACCCAACACTCTTTGAGCTTGATAAGTGATAACAACATATCACTCGAGACAAAGACTATGGGCCAGAACAAGCCAAATTCTCATCAGAAGAAACCTCATACCATCATATAGATCAACAATATTTATAGGGGGTAAACTTCCCCCCCCCCCCCGGTCAAACCTTATTTGTAGAGGGGGTAAAAATAATGTTAGTGGAAAACATGTAGTAACAACCTATTGGGCCAACACACCTAAGTCATGTGCGTGTCGTTCACGACCTGGTAAGACGCGCGTGCAATTAGTGTCAAGATGAAGTCAAACACAGTCGAATCGACAAGTCTGCACCCGCCGAAAAGATCAAAAGGACAAAGTTTGAAATCATTTAGAAAAGATTAATTTTGCATTTCCTAGGCAAAACATTTAATGCTACCTTACCCTGAACACCCCATACGCCACTTGGGGAACGTGACTTACACCTAAGTCATCATTGCAAGGAGACCAATGAGTCAACATGGAAAAGCAAAACCTAATACGCGAATCCCGGTTTCCTGGCACAGGACTAGAGGGACTCAATTATTTCAAAGCCCATCATCATCTCACTTGTACATGACATAATACTAGATTGGAGGGACTTGATAGCGTATCGATATTAGTGGCACAAGCCCATTAAATACACGCTCGAATTAGGCCCATCTCATTCAAGTTTCATGAGTCAGCCCATGACGAGAACCATGTAAACCTAGGTCGAGCTAGACCTGGTAGCATTGCTCAGGCCGCATAGTACATGCGCATGAGACAATTGTCCCCAACTATCACTAACCGTTAAGATGGACGAATCTGACATAGAATAATGTGGGACACATTACTAACATTATAGGAAGTAAAGCACTCTCATGTACGAGCCAAGGAGGGAGGCCATCTGTCCTCCTTATCTGCTCTCCAGATGATCAACACCTGGCTCTCTCGCAGCCGTTCATCATCCCTCAAGGGTTTATATCTAAAACCTACTCGCCTCTCTATAAATATAAGGCCTCGCACACAACTTCATAAGTTTCACACACTTGGGCAAATACTATCTCACACGCAGTCTCAAATGGTCTTTGTTTTAATGTTAACCGAGCTTCTTGATCTCAATCATTCTCATTGGGTCCTTATCGTTTAACACAGGAAACCAAACAACAAAACCATCCCAACCCATCTCTTAATACTGATTTACATACTATAAGTAAACACATACATATATTTTTATTTATTTATTTTTTCTTTTTTTCATGTCACTTCTATACAAGATGTGACACACATGTCCTAATCCTGTTAGGCATACCCTAAATACCTAGCATATCACAACTAATGTAAGCTCCCAGAAAATTTCATTGTACTTAAAACTTTAATCAGAAATAAAGCACGACTTAGATCATCATGAAATTTTCCACTTATCATATTTGCATATCATTTAACTATGCATGATCAACGCGACTTGAGCGTTCAAAAATACACCGTTGTGATCAGAACAAGATTCCTCACGATCCCGATATCCTCTAATATTTAATATATAAATAAAATTTTATAAAAATATAAAATAAATAAAAATAAAAATAAATTATATTTGTAGTGGACCGGCCCTAAAAACTTCATTGGGCCTCAACCCGAGCCCAATTCGTTCTATACTTCCTTTTGGGCCTCCATTGCTTCGACCCACCCTAACCATCCAAGCACAATGATATCTCTAGGCCTTGGGCCTTAACCGAAATCCACCAAACCCACCCTTTTTCCTCCCTTGGGCTTCGCAGCTACAAGCCCAACATCACCTAAAGAAATGTCAAATTGAAATTTTTTGTGTTTTCTTCTTTGTAACCGGTCGAGAACCAAATAGGCACCAAACTAAACCAACAACAAAATATATCATGGGATAAGAAGAATAGACCAAGATACATCCCCCCTCCTCCAACACCATTGGGTAACGTGTGAAAGTAAGCAAGGGACAAACAAAACATATTAGCCACCCTACTGAATATTATAATCACCTAATCCCTCATTTGACCCTCTTTGACTTTGTTAACCAAACGATTTAGTGTCCCCCATGCACAACTTTGACAAGACTTGAGCAAGCATTCTCCCTTTATGGTGCCGGTTTCACCACGCACCCCCAATACCAACACCAACTCCATCTTGTTTTCTTTGAGACCTAGGAGGAGTCACGTTAGAAATATAAGAAATCCCATACCTATTCTCCCTTTATATACAACCTTATACTTATCAAACTATCACAAACTCACTAGCTCACTCTAACACTCAACTCACTCAAATACCCTCTCAAACTTGTTGGCAGTAGGAACGAAAGGGGAAAGAAAGTGCGGAAAACTAGAAGGGGGGTTGAATAGTTTTACCAATTAAAACTTCGTTTTAAAATATTTAGATCGACTTATGTCAATCTATTTGGATGTGTATGTTGGACATTGATAGATAGATATATAAATGTGTAATGAAAGATAAAGAGTAAGAGACACATAACCACGACACGAGTATTTATAGTGGTTCGGCTACAAGGACACCTTCCTTGCCCCACTCCACTCCCCGAGTCACCTACTTGAGAGTTCGTAATCACTACACGACACCAACTCCTTATGGCAGAGAAGCCTTCACAACGTCGCCTACTCTTTTTCCAGTACTAGGCTAGACACCGGGTTCTTCCACAAGGTAGAACCACACCTATCACAACGTCGCCTACCCTTTATCTGGTACTAGGCTAGATACCGAGTTCCATTACAATGGAGGAACTACTATCCAACACTACACAACACATATCCCAAAGGAGACCCACTCCTTATTACAACATCATCAAGGATATCAAAATCCTTGGATAAAACCTATCTCTATTTGTATATCGATATGCACCTCATCGATTATACACCCTTGGCATCTTTCACTAATGCCACTTGACTTGACTTTCAGGCATCCTTCACTAATGCCCTTGACATGATCGTTTGGCACCTTTCACTAATGCCTTCGTCTTGAGTCCTTTGGCATTCTTTACTAATGCCTTTGACACGGACGTTGAACCTTTCACTAATGCTTTCGTCTTGACTCTTTCGGCATCCTTCACTAATGCCTTTGACACAACACTTTTATGGAGAAAGAAAGAAGTATCAACAAGAGAACCTCAGTAGTCTTGATGATGACGAAGCATGGCAACTCATGAACTTGAGCTTGCTCGACTTCTAAAGGTGGTGATCTCGCCTTTAAGAGGAACCTAGAGAATCATACAAAAGCAAAATACAAACTACATAGAGAGATCCTTAGGATCTGAGATTAGAAGGTTACAATACTTGGCGAAAGTATGTGTGGGAGTATCCACCTAAAATGAAGAAATGGCTCACTATTCATAGAGGAATTTTAGCTACTGTTCCACGGATCCCACGGATCCCTCACTTGAGGGATCCGTCCAGTGTAATCTTGGGGATCCGTGGGACGCTCCTCTTTGCCCATGGGTTTTGGGTCATGGGTCTTAGAATTTGGACCATGGGTATCCAAATAGATACAATGTATCTACAAGATGCAATGCATCTAGTCCATGGGTCATTGGTTAAAGCCATTGGTCATGGATAATATCCATATATGACTTGTGCATGATGTCATGCAATGGGTTATGGGTTATGATCTATGGGCATGGGTCATGGACTTTGGGTTTTACCCAACAACATTTAATGTATTTGGTCAATGGGTCAAATACTTAAACTTCTACCCATTGTATTACCCATTATGATACATACTAGTTATGTATATATTTGACCATTATGTAAACACTAGTTGTTGTACATATGTATTACTAAATCATAAAACCACTTTTACTTGTTTAGTGTTTTATGTGAAAACGTAAGTGTGTTAGTAAACTATTGGCACAAACCATTTATGTATTTTATTTGTTTCGTTAAAAAGATTTTACTTTTGTTATCGACAAAACATTAGAAGATCGTAAAATATAAATAAACGTTTTTACGGCTTATTTGTATTAACAATCTCCCCCTTTTTGTTGATGACAAAACATAAAACTATTTAAGGAAAAACTAAAATTCGTAAACGTTTGAATTGGAGTTTTTACTCTCTTCTCCCCTTTTTTATCGAAACAAAAAGAGAGTCGAAAAGAAACTAACACATTGTTTAAAGAAAAACATGTAATAATAAAAAAATATAGAGAGCAAGTGACGGGAAGAGTTCTCGTCTTAACTCCCCTTTGACGAGTCCATCCCTTTGTGAGGGCATCAAGTAAGAAAAATTACTAAGCTAATGCATTGCAACTAAGTTTGCAAATGCTTTCGTCTTTGTGACGATAATGCTCCCCCTTCATGATTGCAACTTTGTAAAGGGACGTCATGAAATGTAATCCAAATGAGGATTATATTGCAAATGATTTTGCAATGTATTGTTTTGATACAAAGCTCCCCTAGCTTAGGGTGTCAAAGTCTTCATGTGTATATTGAAAATCTACAAAACAAGGGTTACAAAACAAATATATAATGCATAATTTCCTGCAAACAAGACTCAAGTTAGTAGAAAGCGAGTCTTCTATTGCACGGATCCCACTGTTCCCTCCTTGGAGGGATCCGTCTAGGCAAAATGGAGGGATCCGTCTGTTTGAAAGCTTAAAACAGCAATGGTGATGTAACAAATGATGTTAACATCAAAGTGAGATATGAAACTTGCACAAAACATATACTCAAGATAATATGGCATAGAACATGTAAATTCATTCAATAAAACTACGAGAAATGGTTGATGAGTATGCAAATACTCATCATTTTTGTACCTTTTAGACTGCCAAAAACATCCAAAAACACCCGTCAAAGCATCAAAATGATAAAAATATCACAAATAAGTGTTTTATGTGTTTCAAATGCAAAAATTCCAAAAGCAGGTGAAAAACGTATCAAGTTTGCATAATTGGCAGTTTTAGTCCTCCAAGTTTCAAAAGTTGTCAAAACTAGTCCCTGGTAAATCAAAACAAAGCAAAATATCATTTAAGGTCCATGGGATTCAAAAGTTGTCAAAACAAACCCCTCAAAGTTTTAAAAATTATAAAATGACAACTTCAGTCCCTAAAGTTTAAAAATTGTCAAAAATAGTCCCTGGTGAATTTAAAAAGTGAAAATAATCAAAAGTAAACCTTGTACTATTCATAAATGGCAAAATTGGTCCTTATGGTGAACTTTTGGAAAATTACAAGTCTGGCCCTTAAGGTTTGGAAAATTGTCAGATTTGGTCCTTGGGTCATTTTAAAGTGGAAATTACAACATTGGTCCTTTGGTTTATCAATATGGCAAGAATGATCCTTGTACAATAAGTTTGGAACAGTATCAAATCCAGTCCCTCAAGTTTCCAATATTGCATAAATGGTCCTTGGGTCTTATACACTAAACCGGATCCAATGTTATATAACTTAGACCCATTGTACAAACCCAGCAGCCCAGCCCAGTCCAACCATTAATAATATCTGGTCAATCCGTGAGTCAAACTCACCTTCTCCTTCTCCTTCCACCTCACTGTCATCTTCTTCACAGCTCACCCCTACCTTTCACTAGCCCACCTGTCCTCTTCTTCACAGCTCACCCCTACCTATTACCAACCCTTCTACACCTCTAGACCCCCCACAATAAATGCTACTGCACCCCCACTATCACCAATTCAACCCATTTCCTTCGTTATATAAAAATTACCACTAAAACTCATCATTACGCTCTGAAACAGTTCCAATTTGTCCACTAAGCACCATGTGATCACCAAATTGAGGTCCAACAGTCTCAAGGCACGTATACAAGATTTGGCGCCAAAACTGTTTAAACGGCTAGGATTTATTCAAAGCTTTGGACGGTCAAGATTGAGTATGGGAAGTGATCAGAAGCAAGTGGGAAGTCTTATTGAGCTTACAAAAGGGGAAGAAACAAGAGGAAGAAGGCAGTTAGTTTTATCACTTAGAGTAATCTTAAGTCGTATTTGTATTTTCTTATTCCTTAGTGTAATTTTAAGCTTAAAAACTTTGTACTCAGTGTTTCTAGTGTATTTTAACTCTTTTCAAGTAATCAATTTCACATTTCCAAGTTCAATTCAGTTTTATGCAAATTTGAATTTTAAATTTCCAAGTTTATGTTAATGTTGTTTGTAGTTGTTATTATGGACTGAATAAGCTCATATAAGCTCCTAGATAGCTTAATATAGCTATTAGAAACCTTAAAACTTTGATTAGTATCAAAAAGCAAAAAAAATACCAAAAATACAAAAAAATAGTGTAAAAATAAAAATCACAAGACAAAGAAGAAGAAGCAAGGAGCATGGTGAAATGAAGATGGTTCTGGGTTATTGAACCTGTGGAGGTTCTATAGGAAGTGTTTCTTGGTCCTAGTTCTTGGTTCTAAGCTGGATTGCATTTTTTATCTCAAAATTCCAAAAGTGGTCAACAAAAGTCAACTGTGGAGCCATTAAGCTGCTATGGGGTGATTTAGCTGATTAGGTTGATAAGTTGAAGGTATTAAGCTTGTTCTAAACAAGTTTAGGGGTATTGGATTGATCTATGTGTACTCAGTTAGATGTTGCTTAGCATTGGACTTTTGTAAGTTTTCACTTAAATTTCAATTCCAGTTTATTAACTCAGATCTATTGTCAGTAGTTTGTTTGTGTTTATTATAGCTTCATTACATCATTTTAATGCTTATGTGAGTAGATTTACTGTAGCATTAGTTTAGTACTGGTTGCAGCATCATAATCTTTTGAAATTGTCTTTACATTAGTTAACTGTGCTCTCTGAGGTTATATTGATTTTGATTGCTTGATATAGTTTCACTTTAGTTGTGATTAGTAATTTGTAGGCTGCATTTAGTAGTGGTATCATCACTCACTGTTTTGCTTTGTTAAGCTCTTATAGATAGTCACCATAAGTAGCGTTTGGGACAGTTGAAGTTAGAATGATTTAGGTTGCATCAGGGTTTAAAAATGGTTTAGTTATTATTCATTCAGTTTATAAAGGTAGGTTAGGTCTCAATTTAGCATAGTTACTTCATTATAAGTCAAAGTTCATTTTAAAAGTCATAACAGTTAGCATTTGGATAAGACTAGTTTGCATTATCTTAGTTTTAGGTTATACAGTTGATAATCTAGCTTAATTAGGTTGCATTGTAGCTGATAATTGCATTTCCTTTCATCAAATTAGGATCTAAGTTCAAAATAGTCAAAGTAAAAGGTTTTTGTTAAAAGTCAATTTTGGTCCAAAATCTGTTTTTCTCAGTTTTCACCAGCCTTTTAAATCCATTTTTATTGTCATAAAAAATATTAAAAATTAAAAATCACAATTTCACCATCTCCTTTTAATTTTCCCAAAAGGAAAAAAATCATAAAAATCTGTAGCTTAATCTGTGGATGAGTGAAAGTGGGTGGTTCAGACCTGTTTGTACATCAGTTGCCATAAGTCCCCATTAGCCTCTTATTTTTTATTTTTAGTTTCTTCATTTTAAGTCCTTTTGAGCTGAAATTTTGGACATCTGATCCTTGGTTGGTTTTCTTCTTCGTGGTATTTTTAGTTTATTTTTAAGATTTTTCTATACCTGCTGAATCAGTGCTTAAAGTTGCCCCTGTAGAGCCGTTTGGCATAGTAGAGTTAGAACCTGATATGTAGCTTTTATGCCTCTAGCTTGTGCTATTTAGGTTCAATTCAGTTGCATAAGGCTTATCTTAGTTATTTTAGGTCAGTTTGAGCATATAGTAGCTTATAGGTAGCTTTTAGCTTATTTCATGTATGCTTATCACATCAGTTTCATGCCCAGTTCATTATCCTGTGATCCCAAGTTATTTCTGTTATTTTTCCCTGCATCTTAGTATTATTTAATATTATTCTGGAAGTTTTCATATTTTTCCCTTTTCATTTGCTATTTTTCTACATTTAATTTCAATTTTAAGGCTTTTTAATTAGTATTTAATACAAATAAATCAGAAAAGCTTCAAAAAAATAAGTTTTCAATTTTATTAGATTAAGATAAATATAGAAAGCCAAAAAAATATTTTTCCATAATTTTCTTAGTTAATTTTGTATTATAAATCCTTTTTAGATTAATTAAACTAGATTTTAAATAAGTTTAAAATAGTTTTGATTAATTAATTAATATTAAATTAATATAATATTAGTAAAATATTTTCTTTTTAGATTTTAATTTTCTTTAAGTTTAAAAAGTTTTAAAATTTTCATTTTACACCCTTTAGTTTTAAACTTGTCATTTTAAGTCCCTGTAGTTTTTAAATTTACATTTTTATTTACTTGCAATACACGTTTGTTTAATCTGATTGTTGTGCTTTATAATTCTGTATCCAAATACAATTCCAAACAATCAGTAGTGTAATTATCAACCAAAATCCTTACAGATCATTATCCTCAGTGATCATTCTACTTCTGAACGTTTTCACACACCATTTAACCTCCGTGGGATTTAACGACCCGTGAATCTACTAAATTCCAAGGGAAATTGTATTGAGTCTATAATAGTTGAATTTTGTTGACTAAAACCTTTGGTCAATATTTCTTGACTGTTTGGGTCCGATCAAATTTTGGCGTCGCTGCCGGGGAGGCTGTAGCGTGTTTTAAACATTTTCAGACCCATACTTGCACATATACCACCTTTTGTAAACAGTTTTTTTTTTTTGTAAAGTTATCAAAATCAAAAAGTTCATTAACACTTTTCCTGAAGTGTTAACAACACCAAACAAAATACAAAACAACAAAACAATCGTAACGTTTTCTATCTTGTATTTTCTTTAAGGTGATTCTTAAAGAGGTACGATTTGGTTAAACGAGACGATACCAAAAATATTGTCCCAAAGTTTTTAAACCCTTAGCACAAATCCATACCTACGTCTTTTTAGTGGTACTTAATAAATACATAAAAATCAACAACCGCAAACCAAGGCAGAACACCTACCAACTGGGGGTGTGAACATTAATAAGTTCTCAATCTTAAAGATCAAAACTTGCCTTTGTATCCTTGTGATTTGGTGTACCTTTTTTAAAGAAGCCATTTCATTTGTGATTATTGGTTTAAGTTCACTTGTCGTTTTGCCTCGCATTTGTTTTTGAAAACTGATTTTTATACTTAGTGCATGCGCACTCGTTCTTCCAGCTCCACAAGTCCACTTTCAGAGCTTGTAAGTATTCCACGTAGACGTAGAGGACGTTCTGCTCCATCAGCCGTGACTGAGGAACGTCTAGCACCACCACCCCCTGTCGTAATGGCAGAAGATAAACCGATGAAAGAGCTTCTCCAAGCACCCATCGAGGGTTACGGAGATGCCATTGTTGTCCCAGCCATCGTGGCTGATACCTTCGAGCTCAAAACCGGGTTGCTTAATCTTGTAACCCAAAGCCAATTTTATGGTTTTGAGCGGGACGACCCTCATGCACATATTCGATGGTTCGACAAGATTGCATCAACCATCAAATACAAGAATGTCCCACATGAAGCAATTAAGCTTCTTCTGTTCCCATTCTCTCTAGAGGGACAAGCCTGGATTTGGCTTGAGAAACAACCCCCTCGTTCCATTGAGACATGGGAGGATTTAGTCACTAAGTTTGTTAACGAATTCTATCCTCCATCCCGAACTACAAGTCTTAAGAATGAGATAATGAAATTCACTCGAAGATTTGATGAATCATTCGGTGAGGCATGGGATCGTTACAAAGAGTTGCTCCGAAAGTGTCCGCATCATGGTTTTTCCGAGTTAATGCAAATGGATACTTTCTACAATGGTCTGAGCCAAGATGACCAAGACTCTTTAAATGCCTCCGCGGGAGGTAATTTTTTGAGCAAGACCACAAAAGAAGCCTTGCAAATCATAGAAAACAAGTCCCAGGTCCGCCCTGTACGAACAAAGACATATCAGTCTCAGTCTAATGCAGGACCTTCTACTTCATCTCACGTGAGTAGATCCATCACCGATGCTAAGATTGACAAACTCACGGATGCTATTCAGGCTTTGGTTCTTGCGAACCAAAAGAAAGTCACTTTCACACAGACACCATCACATGGTGAATTGAAGAAAGTCGAGGTCTGTGTCACTTGTGGTGGCCCTCATGCATACTACAACTGTACTGCCACCGATGGTAGTCCGTTTGAAGCCAATGCTATAGCCGGTACTTCACATCAGGGAGGTAATCAATACCGTCCTCAAAATGAACCAAACTACCGTGCTAATACTTATCAGGGACCACACGGTTTTAACCAGAATCCTAACATGCAAAACCGGAATCAGAACCAACCTAGAATGAACCAAGGTTATCAAAACCAAGGTAATTTCTATCCCGGACCAAATCAAGGTTTCCAACATCAAGGAAACTTTAATCAAAACAATTTCAATCGAGGGAATCAATTTCATGGAAATGTGAATCCTAACCAAGGGAATTTTCAACAACAAGGCTATAATCAAAACTTACGGCCTCAAAATTTCCCTCCACCTCCTCCAGTATCAACATCTGATGAGCTTTTAAAACAATTCATGAAGTCTCAAGAGGAGACAAACAGATTGTTGATCAGTCAGATCGCTGAACTAAAGAAGTCTTTAAATGATCAACCCTCGGGCTCAGGAAAACTTCTGAGCAACACGATCGCTAACCCGAGGGGCGATGCTAAAGCGATCACAACAAGAAGTGGTGTATCATACGAAGGACCCATTGTTCCTCCTACCGCTTCTTCTTCTTCTCCTAAGGTAGTGGAACGTGAACATGAGGCGACAAAGGACAAAGAACTTCCTACTAATAATGGAGGTACCAACGATGTCCAACCTCAAGTTGTCCTGAAACCCAAGCCTAATCCAGGAGTTGTTTTTTATTCACATGACATCCCGGTCAAAAACCAGAAATCTAAATCCTCTATTCCTTACCCATCACGTTTAAATGAACAGAAGCTCCGCGAGAAAGCTACTCAACAAATGGAAAAGTTCTTCCAAATATTTCAAGAACTACACTTTGACATTAGCTTCGCGGATGCTATCATTCTGATGCCCAAGTTTGCATCAACAATCAAACAGTTGTTAAGCAACAAGGAAAAACTGTTTGAGATGGCGAAAACTCCACTAAACGAGAACTGCTCAGCAGTTATCTTAAAGAAGCTTCCCGTTAAGCTTGGAGATCCTGGAAAATTTCTCTTACCTTGTGTATTTCCAGGAATGGTTGAATGCTTTGCCTTAGCCGATCTTGGTGCAAGCATTAACCTGATGCCTCATTCAGTATGGAAGAAACTTTCTCTTCCGGACCTTACTCCTACATGCATGACTCTCGAGCTTGCAGATCGTTCAATATCCCGTCCACTTGGCATTGCCGAGGACGTATTTGTGAAAGTAGGAAAGTTCCATTTTCCAGCTGACTTTGTAGTCGTTGATTTCGATGCTGATCCACGGGTTCCTCTCATTGTTGGACGAGGATTCCTAAGGACGGGCCATGCTCTTATTGATGTATTTGAGCATGAAATCACATTACGTGTGGGTGATGAAGCCGTTACCTTTAACCTCGATCAAACTTCGAGGTACTCCTCAAACTATGATGCTAAATCGGTTAACCGAATCGATGTAATTGATATTGCTTCAGAGGAGTACTCTCAAGAGTTTCTTGGTTATTCTCATAATTCTGTGAATAGGGATCCCACCACATCTTCTCTACCTATCATTTCCGACCCTTCCCCTTCTCTCACTCCGTTTGAGGGAAGTGATTTTCTTTTGGAAGAGGTCGAGGCGTTTCTCAAAAGTGATTCAATTCCAGATGGGATTGATAACAATGAGATTGATCTGGAGGGAGATATTCTTCTTCTTGAGAAGTTGTTAAATCAGGACACTTCTCCTCCACTCCCTCCCGTTGAGCTTCATAGTAAGGAAGTCAAGTCAGTTGAGAAAACTGAAGAATTTTCTGAGGTTGAACTTAAGGACTTACTACCTCATCTCGAGTATGCATTTCTTGAGGGTGATGATAAATTACCCGTCATTATTGCTCGAGATTTGAGTAAAGATGAAAAGACTGCTCTGATAAAGGTCTTGAAGTCACACAAGCAAGCAATTCCTTGGAAACTCTCTGACATTAAGGGTATCAACCCTGAGTTTTGTACTCACAAAATCATGATGGAGGATGACTTCAAGCCAGCAGTTCAACAACAAAGACGAGTAAATCCAAAAATCCATGATGTTATTAAACAAGAGGTTCTTAAACTTCTTGATGCAGGATTAATTTACCCGATCTCAGATAGTCCTTGGGTTAGCCCAATTCACTGTGTTCCTAAAAAGGGTGGCATTACTGTTGTCACAAATGAAAATAACGAGTTGATTCCAACTCGGTTGGTAACGGGATGGCGTGTTTGCATTGACTATCGTAAGTTGAATGACGCCACCCGAAAAGACCATTTTCCCCTACCCTTCATGGATCAGATGCTTGAGAGACTAGCAGGAAACGAGTACTATTGTTTCCTAGATGGTTTCTCGGGTTACTTTCAGATCCCCATTGATCCTCAAGATCAAGAAAAGACTACTTTCACGTGCCCCTACGGGACGTTTGCCTATAAACGTATGCCTTTCGGCCTATGTAATGCTCCGGGCACGTTCCAAATGTGCATGATGGCCATTTTCCACGACATGATCGGGAAAACCATGGAAGTCTTTATGGATGACTTTTCAGTCATCGGGGATTCTTTTCAGACATGTCTCTCCCACTTAGACAACATGCTTCAAAGGTGCAAAGACACCAATCTTTGTCTTAACTGGGAGAAGAGCCACTTTATGGTCAAAGAAGGCATAGTCCTTGGCCATAAATTTTCAAAAAACGGGATCGAGGTCGATAGAGCAAAAGTTGATGTTATTGCTAAGCTGCCTCCTCCCACTACTGTCAAAGGTGTCAGGAGTTTTCTCGGGCATGCCGGTTTCTATCGGAGATTCATTCAGGATTTCTCAAAAATAGCCCGGCATATGACCCATCTTCTTGAAAAAGATGCTCCTTTCATCTTCTCTCTTGAGTGCATAGAAGCTTTTCAAACTCTCAAGAAAAAGCTTACTGAAGCACCGATCTTAGTTGCCCCTGACTGGGATCTACCTTTCGAACTTATGTGCGATGCCAGTGATTTTGCCATAGGTGCAGTCTTGGGACAACGAAAAACGAAACATTTCCAGCCCATTCATTATGCTAGCAGAACCATGACTGAAGCTCAGACTCACTACACCACCACAGAAAAAGAACTACTTGCCGTGGTGTACGCCTTTGAGAAGTTTCGGCCGTACTTAATCTTGACCAAATGCATAGTGTACACGGATCACTCAGCTTTAAAATACCTCTTTGCTAAACAAGATGCAAAGCCGAGGTTACTCCGTTGGGTTCTCCTCCTCCAAGAATTTGATATCATCATCCGTGATAAAAAAAAGGAGCTGAGAACCTAGCTGCTGATCATCTGTCCCGATTAGAGAACCCACACCAAGATGTTTTCGAGAAAAAGGAAATCAATGAAACATTTCCTCTCGAGACTCTTAATGCGGTTACTTTTCGTGGAGATTCTACCACCCCATGGTTTGCTGACTTCGCAAATTACCATGCGGGAAACTTCATATTGAAAGGGATGACGACCCAACAGAAGAATAAATTCTTCAAGGATGTTAATCATTACTTCTGGGACGATCCCTAGTTGTTTAAAATCTGTGCGGATCAAGTCATCCGGCGGTGTGTATACGGTCAGGAAGCCAATGAAATTCTCAAGGCTTGCCATGCTGGACCTACTGGGGGACATCATAGCCCCAACTACACCGCCAAAAAGGTGTTTGACTCCGGATTTTATTGGCCCACAATCTATAAAGATGCCCATGATCTCGTCAAAACATGTGATTCATGTCAACGTAATGGAAATATTTCACAACGAAATGAAATGCCACAAAATGCAATTCAAGTCTGTGAAATCTTTGACGTCTGGGGCATAGATTTTATGGGGCCATTTCCATCATCTCGAGGAAACAAATACATTCTCGTGGCCGTTGATTACTTATCAAAATGGGTTGAAGCAAAAGCTTTACCCACTAACGATGCCAGAGTTGTAGTAAAATTCCTCAAAGCTTTATTTGCCCGATTTGGAACTCCACGTGCTATAATCAGTGATCGTGGTACGCATTTCTGCAATGACAAATTTGATAAAGTCATGCAAAAATATGGTGTAACTCACCGTCTTTCTGCTGCGTATCATCCAAAAACAAGTGGACAAGTAGAAGTGACAAATCGGGGTATGAAAAGGATACTTGAAAGGACAGTAGGAGAAAACCGTGCATCCTGGTCAGATAAATTGGATGATGCACTCTGGGCCTTTCGTACAGCTTATAAAACACCTATCGGGTGTACGCCATACAAGCTAGTGTACGGAAAGGCATGTCATCTTCCGATCGAACTCGAGCACAAAGCCTACTGGGCCTTGAAACATGCAAACTTCGACCTCAAAACTGCGGGTGATCACCGTAAGGTTCAAATGAATGAACTTAATGAACTTCGTGATCAAGCATACGAGAATTCTTTGATTTACAAAGAAAAGACAAAAAGGATTCATGACATGAAAATCAAAAACCGTGTTTTCAACATCGGTGATAGAGTCCTTCTTTTCAACTCTAGACTAAAGATATTCTCCGGAAAGCTCAAGTCCCGTTGGTCTGGTCCATTTACTATTGCTAAGGTTTATCCTTATGGTACCGTCGAGTTACAACAAAATGACGGACCAAATTTCAAAGTAAATGGGCATAGGTTGAAACACTATTTTGGAGAGGACATACCACCCATGGTTGTCCTAGATCTTCAAACTTTCCCCATAAACCAATGAATGCGGGGATCGAGTCAAGCTAAATGACTCGGGAAACAAAAACATTAGCATCACCTGGGTT
>BPTQ01000009.1:89504889-89547906 GCA_019973895.1 Chrysanthemum seticuspe | reverse complement strand
ATCTGAAAAAGGCTAAACACACGCTAAAGCCTCCCCGGCAGCGGCGCCTAAATTTGATCTGTGCTAAACCAGTCAAGTCTAACAGACTTAAAACAGCTCAGACACAAATACAATGAAGATCAGAGAATACAGTGAATTCCCGGGTCGTTTAGTCCCACGGAGACTCAATGGTGTGCAAACACTTGATCAGACGATAGAATGATCACTAATGATAGCGATCAGAAAGGATTTAGATGGATAATTATACCTAAAGAAAAGATTAATAAATTATAGCGACTTAAATGCAAATTAAGAAAATTAAAAAGATAAAATATATTAAATAAACGCTATCACTATATTTACAATGATGTTTTTGTGATTTTATAAAATAAAATAACTTAAACAAACTATTTTAACTAAAACGTAAACTTAAATTACTTAAAAACGTGACTTAAAATGAAAACGTACGTTATGTACAAAAATTACGCTGGAGTGCAAGATAAAACGTAAAATTTATGAAATAAAAGGCCTACGAATGTAAAATCAATTTTCTTACGTACTATATGACAAAAGAAAATTTTAGAAAAAAGATTTATATTTTTTTGACTTTTATATTTTTTATTACGAATTAATTAAGATTTTACACTAAATAAATGTTTAAAAATAGTAAAACTATTTAGAAAAATCTGAATTTTTTTTATAAAATACTTTATACTATTACCAAGCTAAGAAAAGTAAAAAGGATGTGCCAGCTTATTTCAAAAAGCTGTAAATAAGCTAAAACTCACGTATAAGCTAAATGGGAATAAAAGGGTTAAGTATTTAATGTTGCAAACCATAACAAGAAATTCCCAAGGGCGCAGCTGGTAGTGCAGGTGTGTGCTGTGTGCGTGCTTGGGGAACCAGGAGGTCCTGAGTTCGAATCTCAGCAGCCCCTTTTTGCCTTTTTATTTTTTTTTTCGATTTTTCTTTTACAAACTAGATAAGCACACTAAAATAAGCACATTTTATAACTACCACTTTTTCTAAAAACAACTAATAAGCTTAGAATAAGCTTAAAAATCCAACAGTGGGACAAAAAATGAAATAGGCACTAAGATTAACCAAAGTGTTAATAAGCTAGTGAATAAGCAACTTGAAAACTGGAGATAAGCTAAGAGAATAATTATAAGCTAATGTTGCAACTGAATAAGCACAAAAACATAGAAATAAGCACTTTAGCAAAATCTAAATAAGCATAAAGGTTAACTGTTGCACAGGGCATATTTCAGAAAAAGGGGGTCACAACAAGCTTAAAAATAAGCACTTTACAAGCTAATTAAAACTGAACTAGTATTTTTCTAATTTTCTTAAGCAACTAAACTTTAATTTCCCAAAAGCACAAATCCTAGATCCTAATAGTAAGATCACAATGAAATTCTAAGTTTTATTCAAAAACGACCAAATGAAATTTTGACTTTCTATTTTACACTAAGCAGTTGACTTTCTTGAGATTTGAATGCAATTTAAGGACTGAATTAGATGAAATGTGATGAAATGAGACTTTGTCAAGCTAGCTTATCAACTTTTTAACCCATTTGAATTGATTTTAGTTAACTGATTTAAACAGTTTTGAGCTTAAGACAGTGGGCTCATTATTTTGACTCTAGTGAAGAACTGATGCTAGTAAACTACTGAAATGCATGCAATATACTAAAACAAGCCTAACCCAAATGAGCTACTACTAAGATTAAACCTCTATCACAGTTTTTAATGCTAAACCAAACACTCCTTTATGAACTGTTTTGCAAATTTAAGTAAGATAACAACTGAGTACACTTGAATTAATGATCAATCTAAATCTACATACCCTAAATACAGCTTGATAAACATATTATAACCAGTTTTAACTACACTTGAAGATAATGCAAAAAAAACCTTAAAATTTACTTACACACTGTCCTTTGCCACAATGGCTTGCACAAACACCCAATGAACCTCTAACCTATCCAAACCCAACCCAATATCTTCTGAACTAACTCAAATCCATAACTGAATCAACCCATTTCCATTTCCATTTCCATTTCTGCCCAAATCCACCTTGTTTGACTTTCTTTGACCAAAGTTGAATTTTGCTAAAATCTTAAATGTGAGCTTATAGAAGGCTATTAGAAGCTTGTATAAGCTTATAGGAACTGAGAAATGAGCTTATTGAAGCTTGGATGCAAGAAATAGAAACTGAAATTTCCAACAGTGGTGTACAAATTTGAAATGTGAACAATAACTTGAGTTTATACTTAAAAGTTGATAATTCTGATACAAATACCTTACTTTGATACTAAGAAACAAAATATTTCAGAAATTACATTAAATTAAAAGCTTTTTAATGAAAAACGACATAAATGAAAAATAAACTAAAAACTACTACTCCTTGCTTGCTTCTTTCCCTTTTCTTTTATACCCATCTTCATTTCTCTCTCTTCCTGAGCAAATCCCACTTCTTTTTGTGGCCATTGGATCACTTAAAGCCATCTTGGCCATTCAATTTATTTTTGGCGGGAAATGCTCATATGGCAGTTGAGGGTTGAGTGTTATGGAAAAAGGTGCATTTAATGTGTTTTGGAGGGTAGGAGAGGAGGGGGGAACAAGGATAGTGATATGTTGTGGAGGGGGGATGGGATATGCTTGGGTGAGCAGGGAAGCAGTTGGAGGGGAAGACTATGGCGCCAAGGTTTGGCCAAGGGGGTTTGACTGGGCAGTATTATAAAAAGGGGGTTCACAATTCAATTTGACAGGGGGTCACAATGGTGCCAAGGGTCCAAAATGAGTTTAAAAGAGTTAATAACTTAGGGACCTTGGTGTAAATTCTGAAAATTGAGGGGCTACTTCTGCCAATTATGCAAAGATATTCCAAGGGACCACAAGTGACAATCTTCAAAAGTATAAGGACCAAAATTTCCATTTTGCAATTTTCCAGGGACCATTTATGTCATTTTTCAAACTTGAGGGACCAAAGTTGTAATTTTGCAAATTTTAAACTTTGAAGGGTTTGTTTTAACAACTTGTGAATCCCATGGACCTTAAATGACTTTTTTCTTTATTTTGATTTACCAGGGACTGTTTTTGACAACTTTTGATACTTGGGGGACTAAAACTGCCAATTTTGCAAATTTGATACGTTTTTCATCTGATTTTGATATTTTTGCATTTAAAACATATAAAACACTGATTTGTGATATTTTCATCATTTTGATGCATTTTTGAGTGTTTTCAGATGTTTTTGCAGTTTATATAGTACAAAAATGATGAGTATTTAGACACTCATCAATCCCCCACACTAAGATATTGCTAGTCCCTAGCAATGATTTGAAGCTTTAATGGATTTTAAAAACTCTTTACCAAAAGCCATCACTTCTGGAGTAGCCAAATGTTTCAGTTCAAGTAAGAACATTGGTACACTGATAACCAAATGATTTTGAGCAAATAATAAGCTGTAAACGGATTTGATTAGTCTTTACCAGAAGCCGTACCCTTCTGGACTAGCCAACTCTTAGATAAATTATCAATATTATCTTTGGTGAGCTGATTAACAATTATGGATTTTCCACTGCCTTTACCACAAGCCATAATCTTGCGGGCTAGCCAACTCTTCACTTTTAAGGATATGGTGAGCTGAATACCATACAATTTTGGGCAAATTGCAAGCCATATAAACGGATTTGAGAAATCTTTACCAAGAGCCGTTTGCTCCTGGATTAGCCAATCCTTTAGTTTATCAAACATGGCGGACTGATAACCAAGATGAGTAAGTGTAGAACACTTACTCCAAAAAAAAATTTTTGGCCAAAAACGGGGGAATTGGGTGGATAATATATGAAATTCGTGAGAATTCCCCCCACACTTAGAAATGAATATTGCCCTCAATATTCAAAGTACCGGCGGTTATGCCGAAACAAAGAACGTAAAAGGGAAATACTACGGCCATTATTATGAAAGATTTTTTTTTTTTTTTTTTTTTTTTTTTTTTAGAGATATATGTATATATATAACATGTGGGGCATCACCCCCACACTTAGGTGGTAGAAAGGGGTAAGAAGTCAGAAATATGGGTGAAAACCCATATGGTGTGTGCTACTGTTTTTGATTTCCGAGTCGCTAGCTTGACTCGACCCCGAATTCATTGGTTCATGGGGAAGCAAAGTGGAAGAAACAATCTCCATCGGACTTTCAATCAAGATGTTTGGACAAACATTTGAAGCACGTGAAATTTCCACACCGACGAGATATACAGAGAAAGACCCGGCTCACAAATGATAAATGAAAATGCCGGGGTCAAAGATAATGTCTTCACTCCCGAAAGAGTTAAGACATGGAGAAGTCACACCGTATGTGAAGAAAAGAAAGAGAATCATGATGATGATCATGACTAACTCCTCATTATTAGAAGGAGAATTCATGATTTTTGGATCATGAATCTCATCAGTGAGGATAGAATCATCATCACATGATGGAAGAGATAAGATAGAGTACAGAGGTGGGACAAGTGGTGTGCTCTGAGAGCTAGCAATTTCCACCACTTCCGTGATGGTCTCTGTATCGGCCTCAGACATTTCATCGAAAAGAGGATTTACTTTCTTAAAAGTGTAGTCATTATTAAATTCAAAAAGAGGATTTGAGAAAATCCCGGAAGTAACCTCAGAAATGTCGAGAGAATCACAAAAAGGCAAATCACAATCACTATCGGATATATCCTCAGACTCACTTGGGATTGGGACAAGATCCTCAACACTAGATTATTCCGTTTCCGAAATAGTGCTGAGATGATCATCCTCCATTATGAGAGAGTCTTTGGAAGCAATAATAGGTAAGATAGGTGTGATAGCAATAGACTGAGGGAGTTGAGAAATAAGATCGTTCAATTGAGTAACACTCTCCTCGTCGTAATCATAGTATTCCTTCATTTGAATACTATCCTCATCATCATCGTCATCATATCTGATTCTTATATTCATCTGCTGAAGCTTACACACCATTCTTTTCATTTGCAGTTTCTTTCGAATGCGTATTTCTTCAGAACTTTGAGGAAGATTACACTCCTCGTAATCATTGAAATGATGTGAAGGCTCGGAAGTCTGATGACTGATGGAATACTGTGGGGGTTGGAAATTGTCAAAACCGGGAGAATTGGAATTTTGAAAATTTTGATTCATCGGTTGACATTCAAAAGTCGCATGAGGACCCCCGCAATTCTCACAACAGAGATAATTGGGAAAATAACTTTCACCAAAGTTCTGATTGTAACACGGTTTCGGCTCATAGACAAGCGGGACCCGTGGTGGACAATCAAAACCGTAATGAGAATCATTCCCACAAAACTCGCATGAGTAGGATTCGTATTGGGGCTGTGGAGGTAGGTAGGAAAAATCGGGTGTTTCATTATTTGAAATGGGATCGGGATTATTGACAAACTTGTCTCCGAAACCCACATTGGTACATCGCCGACAATTTCCACCGTTAAATGGACCTCCACACCAGGAACATGTCAAATACCATGACATAGAGAATTAAACAGATAAGAGGGATAAGAGATGAAGAATTAAACGGTTATAGAGGATAAGGAATGGAGAATTAAACAGCTTTGAGGATAAAGAAATGTAGAATTAAACAGATTGGAGGATAAAAGATGGATATTTTTGGATTTTTGAAAAACATGATATAAAAACAAAGAATGAAAATATTTTTGGTGTTGATAACACTTCAGGAAAAGTGTTAATGAACTTTTTGGATTTATGATAACTTTACAAAAAACTTTTTACAAAAGATGGAATATGTGCAAGAATGGATCTGAAAAAGGCTAAACACACGCTAAAGCCTCCCCGGCAGCGGCGCCAAAATTTGATCTGGTCAAAACCGTCAAGTCTAATCACACAAACTGGCCACTTGTGAATGACCAGCCGTAACAGGCTTAAAACAGCTTAAAACACAAATACAATGAAGTCCTGGAGAATAGATTGAATTCCCGGGTCGTTAAGTCCCACGGAGACTCAATGGTGTGCAAACACTTGATCAGACGATCGATTGATCACTAATGATAGTGATCAGAAAAGATTAGGATTGAATATTACACTACTGAAAAAAATTAAAAAAAATAAAGCGACTTAAATACAAATTAAGAAAATTAAAAAGATAAAAGATATTAAATAAACGCTATCACTATTTTTACAATGATGTTTTTATGATTTTATAAAATAAAATAACTTAAATAAACTATATTAACTAAAACGTAAACTCAAATTATCTAAAAACTTGATTTAAAATGAAAACGTACGTTATTTATAAAAATTACGCTGGAGCGCAAGACAAAACGTAAAATTTATGAAATAAAAGTCCTACAAGTGTAAAAACAATTTTATTACGTACTATATGATAAAAGAAAATTTTAGGAAAAATCCGGGTATTTTTTCGACTCTTAAATTATTTATTATGATTTAAAAACTAAATTTAACTAAATTAATTATTAAAAATACTAAACGTTTTTATAAAAATATGAAAAATTCACAAAAACTACTTTAACTTATGCTTGATCTAAGAAAAATAAAAAACTAGATGGTTGTTATGTGAAATAAGCTCAAAATAAGCTAAAGAAGTGCTTAAAGCAAAACTGACTAAATACCCTTATATATTAAATGTTGCAAAATAAAACCAAGACAAGTCCCAAGGGCAGTTGGTTGTGCAGGTGTGTGCTGAAGCGTGGCTGAGTGAACTGGCAGACCTGGGTTCGAATCCCACCAGTTGCAATATTTTTGAACTATTTTTTTTTGATTTTTCTTTTACAAACTTATTAAGCACACTAAAATAAGCACTTTTTACAACTGAAAATTTTTCTAAAAATGAGCCAATAAGCTGTTAGAGCTTGAAAAGCTTAACAGTGGCCAAAAAAAATTGAATAAGCAAAAGTTATTAAGCTAAATGGCTAAGAAGCTACTCAATAAGCACAAGGTAAAATGGAATAAGCTAGGAAACTACTAATAAGCTAGATACAACAACTGAATAAGCACAATCACTAAAAAATAAGCATTAAACAAACCAAAATAAGCTCTAATCTAACTGTTTGCACAGGGCATTTTCAGAAAAGGGGTAGTCAAAAGAAGCTAAAAAATAAGCACTCTGTAAGCTGATTAAAACTAAACTAGTATTTTTCTATTTTTGTTGAGCAACTAAAGATTAATTTCCCAAAAGCACAAATCCTAGATCCTAATAGTAAGATCACAATGAAATTCTAAGTTTTATTCAAAAACGACCAAATGAAATTTTGACTTTCTATTTTACACTAAGCAGTTGACTTTCTTGAGATTTGAATGCAATTTAAGGACTGAATTAGATGAAATGTGATGAAATGAGACTTTGTCAAGCTAGCTTATCAACTTTTTAACCCATTTGAATCGATTTTAGTTAACTGATTTAAACAGTTTTGAGCTTAAGACAGTGGGCTCATTATTTTGACTCTAGTGAAGAACTGATGCTAGTAAACTACTGAAATGCATGCAATATACTAAAACAAGCCTAAACCAAATGAGCTACTACTAAGATTAAACCTCTATCACAGTTTTTAATGCTAAACCAAACACTCCTTTATGAACTGTTTTGCAAATTTAAGTAAGATAACAACTGAGTACACTTGAATTAATGATCAATCTAAATCTACATACCCTAAATACAGCTTGATAAACATATTATAACCAGTTTTAACTACACTTGAAGATAATGCAAAGAAAACCTTAAAATTTACTTACACACTGTCCTTTGCCACAATGGCTTGCACAAACACCCAATGAACCTCTAACCTATCCAAACCCAACCCAATATCTTCTGAACTAACTCAAATCCATAACTGAATCAACCCATTTCCATTTCCATTTCCATTTCTGCCCAAATCCACCTTGTTTGACTTTCTTTGACCAAAGTTCAATTTTGCTAAAATCTTAAATGTGAGCTTATAGAAGGCTATTAGAAGCTTGTATAAGCTTATAGGAACTGAGAAATGAGCTTATTGAAGCTTGGATGCAAGAAATAGAAACTGAAATTTCCAACAGTGGTGTACAAATTTGAAATGTGAACAATAACTTGAGTTTATACTTAAAAGTTGATAATTCTGATACAAATACCTTACTTTGATACTAAGAAACAAAATATTTCAGAAATTACATTAAATTAAAAGCTTTTTAATGAAAAACGACATAAATGAAAAATAAACTAAAAACTACTACTCCTTGCTTGCTTCTTTCCCTTTTCTTTTATACCCATCTTCATTTCTCTCTCTTCCTGAGCAAATCCCACTTCTTTTTGTGGCCATTGGATCACTTAAAGCCATCTTGGCCATTCAATTTATTTTTGGCGGGAAATGCTCATATGGCAGTTGAGGGTTGAGTGTTATGGAAAAAGGTGCATTTAATGTGTTTTGGAGGGTAGGAGAGGAGGGGGGAACAAGGATAGTGATATGTTGTGGAGGGGGGATGGGATATGCTTGGGTGAGCAGGGAAGCAGTTGGAGGGGAAGACTATGGCGCCAAGGTTTGACCAAGGGGGTTTGACTGGGCAGTATTATAAAAAGGGGGTTCACAATTCAATTTGACAGGGGGTCACAATGGTGCCAAGGGTCCAAAATGAGTTTAAAAGAGTTAATAACTTAGGGACCTTGGTGTAAATTCTGAAAATTGAGGGGCTACTTCTGCCAATTATGCAAAGATATTCCAAGGGACCACAAGTGACAATCTTCAAAAGTATAAGGACCAAAATTGCCATTTTGCAATTTTCCAGGGACCATTTTTGTCATTTTTCAAACTTGAGGGACCAAAGTTGTAATTTTGCAAATTTTAAACTTTGAAGGGTTTGTTTTAACAACTTTTGAATCCCATGGACCTTAAATGACATTTTTCTTTATTTTGATTTACCAGGGACTGTTTTTGACAACTTTTGATACTTGGGGGACTAAAACTGCCAATTTTGCAAATTTGATACGTTTTTCATCTGATTTTGATATTTTTGCATTTAAAACATATGAAACACTGATTTGTGATATTTTCATCATTTTGATGCATTTTTGAGTGTTTTCAGATGTTTTTGCAGTTTATATAGTACAAAAATGATGAGTATTTAGACACTCATCAAAGCACATCCATGATAATATGAAATTGCAATGGAATGCTAAAGCATACAAGGAACATTTGTGGAGATGTGCAGCAGCAACAACCGTCCAACAATTTGAGGCAGCCATGCTGTCATTCAAGAGTTTTAGCGAACCTGCTCATGCTTGGTTAAGTAAGATACCACCAACTCATTGGTCAAGGTCTCATTTTTCAGGTACCTAACCAAATCTATGTCTACTTGTACATCTTTTGTTCTGCGACATTTTTAAGGTACCTAACTAAACAAGTTGTAGGGAGGGCTCATTCTGATGTGCTACTTAATAACATGTGTGAGGTGTTCAATGGGAAACTAGTGGGAGGTAGGCACCAACCGATCATTACTGCTTTGGAATACATTAGAGAGTACTGTATGAAAAGAATAGTGAACGTTGTGAATGTGATTCAAAAGTGTGCCGAACCATTAACACCAAAGGCAACACTCATGTTAGATGCAATCATGAAAGAGGCTTATAAGTACACTGCTTTACGGGTTGAAGGAGAAAAGTATGAGGTCAGTAAATGGGGAGACAAGTGTACAGTGAATGTTGAAGCTAGGGCTTGTACATGTAGAAGATGGGAGCTTACATGTATGCCATGTAAACATGTTGTTGCTACCCACCGGTGTATGAGGTTGAATGGAATGCAAATAGGATCTGTTGAATCATGGGTTCATCCATGTTACTTGCTTAAGACTTGGGAAGAAACTTACAAACACCACATCCAGCCAATAAACGGTTATGAGCATTGCTATAAGTCACAGGTGCCTACAACCATTCTTCCACCTAAACATCATAAACCATTAGGTAGGCCACGAAAGAAAAGAACCAGGGCTTTTACTGAAAATGATAATTGTGAAAAAACCAGTAACTTGTCACAGTCTAGTAAGAGTGTGGTTTGTGGTAATTGTGGCAATGCTGGACACAACAAGAAAACATGTCTTGGGCAAGGAGGTGTTACAGGAAGTCAAGGCACTACACAACAGTCTCAAAAAACAGGTTCATCCCATCCAAAAGTTACATCAAAGAAGAAGGCAAAGGTTACAGGTGACAACTATGCAGGTAATGATCAACCAAGTGTGGTCCAGTCTCAATCTGGAAGTCAAGTTGATGCTGCTTCTGGTGGGTCTCCAAAGCAATTTTGGACTAAGACCAAGATTATATTAGCAAAGCTTTCTTCACCACAAAAAAATGCTAGTTAAGCATATGAAAGCCAATGTTATCCATCGAATATGTATTCCCCTAAAAAATATTTGCTGTGTTTAAACAATGTATGTTTCTGATCTATGTAGACTCCAAAATTTTATGCATTTGAAAATATATCCATATGCGTTATGTATGAAATCATGTCATTTTAGTGTATGGGTTTAATTTTGTTTTTATTGTATTGTTTTTAGAGTCTTCATACATCTGTGTTTTGAGTTGGTTACTGTTATTCTATTATCACAAACACTAATGAAGGATCAAAGATGGATGAACAACACCATATGGAGTTTATGTTGATACTCAAAAGTGGTGTCTGGTCATCCATCCTTGAGACTTCATATGTCTATGGTTCTTGGATCTGTTGAACTTGGATTTGTGTTTTGAGTTTGGTTACTGTTATTCTATTATCACAAACACTAATGAAGGATCAAAGATGGATGAACAACACCATATCAAGTTTATGTTGATACTCAAAAGTGGTGCCATACATCCATCTTTGAGACTTCATACGTCTATAAATATAGTATCTGTTGAAGTTGGATATGGGTTTTGAGTTGGATACGGTTATTCTATCATCACAAACAGGAATGAAGGATCGAAGATGGATGAACAACACCATATCAAGTTTATGTTGATACTCAGAAATGGTGTATGTTCATCCATCTCAGATCATTCATCCATCTTTGATACTTGGATCTGGGTTTCGAGTTAGATACGGTTATTCTATCATCACAAACAGGAATGAAGGATGAAAGATGGATGAACAACACCATACATCAAGTTTATGTTGATACTCGAAAGTGGTGTCTGTTCATCCATCTCTCATCATTCATCCATCTTTGAAAATCGTATCTCTGTTATGAGTTTGACCATTTGTGTGGCAAGTGATATATAAATTTTTGGGGCAAAGGACCTACTAGTAAAGGCAGCACAGTATAAGGACCAAAGCATAAAAAAAATATAGTAACACTGTACAAGGACCAAACATTATACACCAAAAGACTATTCTTAGTCAACCTACACTAAAACTTCTTAAACACAACTAGACCATCTACCACCGATTCAAAACACTAAAACCATTACCTATCTAAACCTATAGAAGAACCATAGAAATAACAAGAAGATGACCATCCAAGACAACACACAAAAGTTCCTGAGACGGCAAACTTTCTCCTTCTCAACAAGGAGATCGGCCAAAGCTGCTTGGTAAGCAGCCTCTAGCTTGTTTGCCCCGTTACAGGCGTTGACCGCCTCCATAGTCTCAGAAACGAGGGAGGCTTCGTATTCTTGTAATGCCGCCTCATTCCTGTAGATTGTTCTCTGCAAGTAGATGCTCACATCTCTTGCTCTCCTTTGGATGGGTAGATCATACCACCCTATGAATGGACATGTTGTAGCCTATAATTGATAATCAATATGTTAGCATATGCTTGCCTCATAAACACAAACTAAACCCACTTGTATAAAATCACAATTATAATAAACCAGATAAACTATCATAATCAACACATTTTAAGGTAAACCACTACATGCAAACTTTAATACAGTATGAAATAAAATTAAGTGTCCTAACCTGTCTTGGACAGGCATAGAACCTCCTGCCGGGGTTCGTGGTGTTCCAGCATGTTCTAATCACGACCCTTCTGTTGCATGAACACACCACCATTTTTTAGATTTTACCGTCGGTGAAGAAGATAGGATTTTAGTTGTTAGGAAAGATAAAGGATGAGTGGTGATAAAATGTTCCTTTTATTAGACATGTTTTATTGTAGCGCCGCTGGTTAAACAAGTAGGCTGGCACGGTAATTAATGGACAGTGGTAAAATGACAAAAGTACCCTTGGACTAAAGACAAATCTAACGCCTTGAGATGTCCTTGACTAACGGCAAAATGGTCAAAGGACTTGTAGCGAGTGAAAACCTTGAAATAGGGACCTCCGACGATGAAAAGGGCGAGTTTTGTCCCATCGCGATGCGTCGTGCCAACTTTAGGGACCAACGGTGTATTTTAGTCTAATAATAATAATAATAATAATAATAATAATAATAATAATATGCTTTTGTTTTTAATGAAAGTGATGTTTATAATAATAATAATAATAATAATAATAATAATAATAATAATAATAATAATAATAATAATAATAATAATAATAATAATAATAATAATAATAATAATAATAATATTATCTGGGCTGGGACAGACTATGAATGCCAGGACTTACAGGAGCGTATTATCCTATCGGGTAGACGTTTCCCTTTTTTTCTGTTCAGATGTCGTGCTCAGCCTGCTCCAAGGTTTTCGCGGGGGATATTTACGGGGACCATGTTGTGTCGTGTGCAGGCACCATTGATATTAAACATCGACACAACATGATGAGTGATACTTTGGTTGATATATGCTCTCGATCCGGGGTCTCAGCTCGTAAAGAGGTTGATATCGGATTGGGTGGAGAAAGGGAGCAAGTCTTACGGCCAACAGATATCTTGCTCTATTCTTGGGATGGAGGGCAAGATGTATGTGTCAATCTGACGGGGTCGTCTCCTCTCACGCAAACTGGTATGATTGATTTTATGGCAGGCCGTGTGGTGATTGATGCCGCAAAGCGTAAGCGCGTTAAATACGGAGCCAAATGTGCGGATATTGGATATGGGTTCATCCCTTTCTCATTCTCCTCTTTAGGGGAACTTGAGGCAGATGCGGTGACCCTACTTAAACGGATTCAGAGGTTCTCTATAACTCAAGATATTGGGGCACGTGCAGCTACTCATATCTTCAGTAGGATTAGTTTTGTTATTGCTAAAGGTGTGGGAGCCCAGATAGTTTCGCGGCTCCCCACTAATTTCTTGTAATCCTATGGTTTTGTTTTTAATGAAAGTGATGTTTTTAATGAAAGTGATGTTTCAACATGGTGGACCGGGCTGTTATGTTACGTGAGGTTCGGTTGCATTTCCCGGCTATTTCACAATGGGTGGAGTTCTGCTACTCTAATCCTGCTAGATTATATTATGGTGAGCATACTCTTTGGTCCCATCAAGGTGTGCAACAAGATGATCCGCTTGGCCCTCTTCTTTTTGCTTTAGTTTTTCATCCCTTAGCATGTAAGATTAGAGATTCTTTTGACCTTTCTTTTCAAGCTTGGTATTTGGATGATGGCACTATTATTGGTGATACCTTGGTTGTGGGTAAGGTTTTAGAGATGATTATGGCAGATGGACCTTGTCGTGGCTTACACCTCAATGTTGATAAAACTGAAGTCTTTTGGCCACAAGAGGACCCCAGAAGCAGGTATGATGGTGTTTTTCCCCCTAATATTTCTCGCCCCTTACATGGTGTTAAATTATTGGGTGGACCTGTTAGTGTGGATTTTGAGTTTGGTAGTAAGTTGGTCCTGAAAAGGGTTGCTAAAACTATTGAACTTATGGAGGGAGTTGCCAAACTTAATGACCCTCAATGCGAGTTGTTGCTACTCCGTACATGTGCTGGTATTTCTAAGCTCTATTTTTCTATGCGCACATGTTCTCCTCGGGTCTTTGAGTGTGCTCAGGTTTCTTTTGATGCGGCACTTCGTTCTTCTTTGGAGCGTATTGTCACTGCTTCTGGACCTGGTTTTGGTGACTGGCAGTGGAGACTCGCCACCTTACCTTTTGCTTTTGGGGGACTTGGTTTATATTCTGCAGGTGATGTCTTGAACTATGCTTTCCTTGCTTCTAGACTTCAATCAGTTGGCTTACAGACTAAGCTTCTTCATGGTTCGGGTATTGTAACTGCTGGTCCCTCTTTTGATGATGCCCTATGTACTTTCAATGTGAATATGGATATTGACCTTTTGAGTAACCCTAGCGAAGTCGCTGCCCCCAAACTTATGAAGAAATTGGCAGATATATATTTCGATCGGGTTTCCCAAACTGTTGAATGTACTTTCCATCTTTCCCCTCGACAGATGGCGTTATGGAGTTCTTTAAAGGAGGATCACACCTCGGATTGGCTTAGGGTGGCTCCGATATCTGGACTGGGACAAACTATGAATGCCAGGGCTTATCGTTGTGTACTGTGTTATCGTTTGGGTGTTCCCCTTTTCACTGTTCAGGTACCGTGTTCTGCTTGCTCTAAGGTTTTCCCTGGAGATATTTACGGGGATCACGCTATTTCGTGTGCGGGTATTGTTGGCATTAAACATCGTCACAACCTTGTGCGCGATGTTCTTGTTGATATATGCTCTCGGTCAGGGATTTCCGCTCGCAAGGAGGTGGATGTTGGGCTTTTTGGAGATGGAGAGAGATCTTTGCGACCGGCTGACATGTTACTCTACTCTTGGGATAGTGGACGCGACGTATGTGTTGATCTTACGGGTTCGTCGCCTTTGACGCAATCCAGTTTGATTGATTTTATACCAGGGCGAGCGATCAGTGATGCTGCACAGCGTAAACGGGTCAAGTACGATGCTAAATGTGCGGATATTGGATATGGGTTTCTCCCCTTCTCTTTTTCTTCCTTTGGAGAACTTGAGAAAGATGCAGTCACCTTACTTAAGCGTATTCGGCGATTCTCTATGACCCAGGACATTGGAGCGCGTGCAGCAGTTCATATTTTTAATAGGATTGGTTTTACCATTGCTAGAGGTGTGGGGGCTCAGTTGGTTTCGAGGCTCCCCACTAATCTTTTGTAATCCTATGAGTTTTTAATAAAAGTGTGATATAATAATAATAATAATAATAATAATAATAATAATAATAATAATAATAATAATAATAATAATATGGTTTTGTTTTTAATGCTAGAGGTGTGGGGGCCCAGTTGGTTTCGAGGCTTCCCACTAATTTTTTGTAATCATACGAGTTTTTAATAAATAAAATAATAATAATAATAATAATAATAATAATAATAATAATAAAATAATAATAATAATAATAATAATAATAATAATAATAATAATAATAATAATAATAATAATAATAATAATAATAATAATAATAATAATAATAATAATAATAACAACAAGCTGTATTTCTCTATGCGCACATGTTCCCCCCGTGTCTTTGAACGTGCTCAGATTTCATTCGATGAAGCACTTCGCGCCTCTTTGGAGCGAATTGTCACTGCCTCTAGGCCCGGGTTTGGAAATTGGCAATGGAGACTGGCCACTCTTCCCTTTAAATTTGGGGGGCTTGGTGTATACGCTGCTGGCGATGTTTTGAATTACGCCTTCCTTGCTTCTAGACTCCAATCGGCCAGCCTACAGACTGAATTTCTCCGGCAGTCTGGTGTTGGTGCTACTGGATCTTCCTTTGATGATGCCCTGCATGTTTTTAACGAGAAAATGGAGGCCGACCTTTTGGGTAGCTCTTGTGAGATTGCTGCCCCCAAACTCATGAAGAAATTGACAGATTTATATTTCACACGTGTCACCAAAGAGGCTGAATCCACCTTCTGCTTATCTGCTAGACAAATGGCCCTATGGAGATCGCAAATGGAAGACCATACTTCAGACTGGCTCAGAGTAGTCCCGATAGTTGGGTTGCGGCAGACTATGAATGCTAAAACCTACCGGTGTGTTTTATGCTATCGTCTAGGTGTTCCCCTTTTCTCCACTCAGATGCCGTGCTCTGCTTGTTCCAAGGTTTTTACGGGTGATATCTATGGGGATCACGCTGTATCATGTGCAGGTATTATTGGTATTAAACATCGACATAATGTGGTGCGTGATACTCTCGCTGATATCTGCTCCCGGGTAGGGGTTTCGGCTCGTAAAGAAATTGATATCGGGCTCTGCGGAGAGAGGGACAAACACCTACGCCCAGCTGACTTGTTACTTTACTCGTGGGAGAGAGGCCTTGATGTGTGTGTTGATCTTACTGGGTCATCGCCCTTAACGCAAACTGGTATGACTGACTTTGTGGCAGGGCGTGCCGTGATTGAAGCTGCACAGCGCAAACGTGTCAAGTACGAAACCAAATGCGCTGATATTGGATATGGGTTCATCCCCTTCTCTTTCTCTTCTTTTGGTGAACTCGAGAAGGAGGCGGTGACCTTACTGAAGCGTATCCAAAAGTTCTCGGTCGCTCAAGATATTGGCGCGCGTGGTGCTAACTATATTTTTAGTAGGATTTGTTTTGCTATTGCTAGAGGAGTGGGGGCCCAATTAGTTTCTCGGCTCCCCACTAATTTCTTGTAATTTCTTTTGATTTTCTAATGAAGTGATGTTTTTATAAATAATAATAATAATAATAATAATAATAATAATAATAATAATAATTAATAATAATAAGAATAATAATAATAAACGTTAGACATTATAAATCATTGAGGACTAACAATGCAAATATATTCTTTCGCGTTAGATTCACGTTAGAAGATAATGAGAAAATAACCGTTTTTCCTCATAGATGTATGGTGATTGACTTATATTAACGGAAAGAAGTACATGTGCTAGCTTATTCGACAAGGATGTATGATTTTCAAATGAGCAAACCATAAAATGTATTTTGTACATTACTCTAATCAAAATTAATTGCACTTAAAATTTAATAATTAATTTTAGATATCATCTTACTTTTATGAGCAATTTCTTATATACTCAAAATGTAAAAATTAAATGCATAATGTACTGTTGAAGCATTTTTTCGCCGGGTCAGTCCTGACGGCTCTCACGTGCCATCCATTCTTGTCCCGAGCTTGAAAGCATGTTGTCATACATGAAAGAACCCGTTAGAAGGGGTCCCGCGGCCGGAGCCCCGGGAACCACCCTCCGACGATCAAGTCAGAATCTCGCATGTAGAGGATTTAGCATATATGTATATGTATGTGTGTAATGTGTTGTGTACAATATGTGAATGAGTATATATAGAGAGAAAAGGGGTAGGTACCAAATTGGTGCCTCGATACCTGTTCTGTCTTGGGAAAGAACACGCCGACCTATACCTAGTCTAGGCACTAGGTGTCAGACCACGTGGAGACACAATTCCGTAATATCCGGGTTAGGTGGCGTAGTCCAGTTCTTGCATCGGACTGCTGGGTAAAAAAAGGGGTACCTGCATAAAAAGGAGTATATACCTTTACGGTCCTTCGGCATATGCCGATCGGACAAGAGTAGTATCCGCCTTCCGGAGTGATGGAGATTCTTCGGTCCAGTATGTGTCGCCCGGACACATGTTTTTAATAAATGTATGAGTATATATGAAATTTCTAACTTAAAAAAAATGTTATATGAAATTGCTCCAAAATTTAAATGCATAGTTAGACACACAAAACCCTTAACATGCATAGGTACATCACTGCATGATGTTATTTATATTTATGACAATTCAATACAAACATATATTCATTAATTTATAACCACCAAAATCTATTATGAGGACGAGACATTTAAGATGCATAACTAGCATTTATGTCAATAAAACCGTATGACATGGTAACAATGACAACAAGAAAAAAAAAGGAAAAAAAAAAACAAAAAATCAAATTTCTTCCTACTAAATATTCATACTCATTCTCCGACTTACAAGATTATGACATGGCAAAATGGATATTTCATATGACGAGAGATCATCAGTCGAAAACACATAATTTATATTTGTGTAGGGGATGATGAGTAGACTTATCAACTAGGAGGATGTAATAATACTCTAAAACTCAAAATACTCAAAATATCCAATGCCTAAACTATTCGATCCAAGCATGAGAATCCATTCGTTTAGAACTATAGCGAATTTGCCGCAATGAAGCAGCGACAGAATTTGAACATTTATCTTGAAGGCCGAAATCTTCAAAGTTAAAAATATGTTTCTTTTTAGCTGAAAATTGTTTACATAAATGTATATGAGAAAAAATAAACATGTAAATAATAATAAAAAAAAACCCCGAATATATTAGCTACAATTTTGTGTAGCCAATTCCATATAATTTTTTGTGCTACAATTTGTGGGTCTCTCAGTCATTTGTATGGATCACTGAATCATTTTTTATGTAATTTTGGTAAAAGATTGTAGCCAATTGGCTATTTTAATTGTAGCCAAGATATTTAAAAAAATAAATAAATAAATAAAAAGAAAAAAAGAATATTATTAAGCTTTTAGTTTAAATCTAGAATTTTTGAAATCGGACCTACTTTTGAAACATGAACTATATCGAAAATGTTTGGCTAATCTTTTATATAATAAAGAAATTACATTATTTTGAAGTGATTTTGTCAATTCATTCTTATTGAAAAAAAACAAGCCTAGCTCTTCGCATCCACATCCACCACATGCAAACTTACATATGAAGATCCAAATGTACGAATTTTTAGTGCTAATTTTTGTAAGATTTAAAGAGTTTTAGATACATCTTCAAGTACACGTTCATAATACATATTTGAAGTTAAAATGAAAATCTAACGATGGTGGTGATAGTTGTGGTGGTTAGCAGATTCCGACAAATGCTTCTCTTATATTTCAAAATTTCAGCCTTTTGTTAGATCTTTGGAAACGGTACGTTAAGATCTTTTTTAGATGTGTTTGGATCTCTTTGTGAGTAGATGTTTGGATTTGTTTAACCTTAGTTATTAATGTGTTGTTTTTGACTTTTTTTTTATTTTTTATTTTTGTGGTCAAATATTTATTTCCATGGAATATGTTGAAGCGTATAGCAGCTTTGGTTGATTTGTATTGTTTTTGTCCAGGCATCAAAAGTGTGTTGCATGTTTGTTTTTTGTATTTTTTTTTTATGTGGGTTTTTGATGGATTGGTTTGTACAATCTTGTGGAAACGTAGAGGGGGGGTGAATACGTTACCGTTTAAAAAACTTTAGATCTTTAGTATCAAATCGCTTATGAAGCTTGTTATAATATGAAAGTACCAATTATTGTTTGTGACTAATATAAAGCATGGTAAACAAAGTTGTCACACAATCATGAACATCAAACCACATCACAAACAATAGTATAGTGCAAGTATAAAAGTAAAGAGATAAAGAAAGGAAAGTGCAAACCGAACACGAGGATTTATAGTGGTTCGGTCACGGATCTCCTTTCCGCCCTACTCCACTCCCCGAGTACCCAACTCGAGAGTTACTTCACTAAATCAACAAGCTCCCTTCTCGGCGGAGAAAACCTTACAATCGTCGCTTACACTTTTTCCGGTACAAAGCTAAATACCGGGTTCTAGTTCGAGGTAGAACCAACCTAACGTCGCCTATACAATATTTCCGACACTAAGCTAGATGTCGAGTTCTTTTACAAGGGTACAACCACTCCCAATATGTTTTATGGCCCAACATAATAAACCTTGTGTTTTATGGCACAAACACATAAACCATCTAATCTAGTTTGGTAAAAGTGTTGTTATGATGCAATGATGTTTACACTAATAATCCATGACACAAATGTCTAATGGATATGAATAACTACTTCTAAATGAACTTCCATTGATAGGAAGCCTTCATGATGAAGATCACAAGTTCCCTAAACTTCTTGTGATAGATCTTCAACTTGTGGTGAGTGAGGATGGCTAGATCTCCAAGATTTCCTTGGTTGATCAAAGAGTATGCTTACAACAAAGATGAATGTTAGAAGCATTATGATCATGATCATTAGGGTGTTTAATGTGTGTTACTACATTGTTAATGATTGATCTAAATGTATGCAAGAAGGTGGAGAAGATGTGCTTTGAAGTGGTGAAGAAATGGGAAAACAATGGGCTTCTATTTATAGCCAAAAGTGGACAGGAGCGTCCACGGACCACGGACCCCTTAAAAGGGTTCCGTCCTTTATACAATTTGGTGCCGTGGGTGCCTGACATAAAATCTAAAAAATCTTTCTTCAAATCTTTCCAAGATATTACCAAATCTTACTAAGATCACATTTGATATATTGAGTGTCAATCTAACCAAAATATTCAAGTGATCTTCCAAGGATTTCAAAGATGATGCATGACATGATGTAACATGTATTTCCATTTTTAGATTAAAAGGTTTATCAAAGTAAACTTGTAAAATGTATTATGTAACTAGTTTATAAAATGTCTAGTTACCTTTTGAAATACTTGTGAATGCAAAATGTAAAATGAGGTTCGAAATAGAATGGTTAACCTATTAAAATACTTAGGGACTCTAAACGTATTTTAAACATTCTAAATGATTTGTTAATGGGTTTGATCATAATGCCACATAACAAACATGTACGAACCTGTGTTGTAACATACGAGGACTTGAGACATCGAGAGGTGTTGAATGTATGTTGAGACAAATGTAATTACAAGTAACTTGTACATTTTACGTTATGTATTACAAGTTACATGTTTGTCATCAATCAAAACAAACGAGACTGTATAGATTAAATATCGTAATATTTGCACTAACAATCTCCCCCTTTTTGATGATGACAAAAATATGTAAACGTAATAGAAAGTAAAATGTAAAAGGTTACTTGTATCCTTACTACCTTTACATTACCTTCTCCGTTTACACTCTTCTCCCCCTTTTGTCGAAACAAAAAGGGCGTGTCCTTGGAGTTTAACTTTATTTCTCCCCAAAAAGGCGAGCTTGCATCATCCCTAGTGAAGTTAAATCGTCCACTACAATCCGTCCCTTGTTTGGTAGCGGATCCATGGATCAAATAAAGAGGCTTAACCTACATCAAGGTTAGTTTTATGCTACAAAAATTATGAGAAATATATGAAAAAGAAAAATGCATAGCAATATTAGCCTATTTTCTCCACTTTTATCGAAGCACAAATGCTTGTTGAAAAGTGAGAATGATACTAAATGCGTGCATGCTCCCCCTTGACGGTCGCTCCCCCTTGTTTGAGGCGTCAGGGTATAATAAAAAACCTACAAAACAAATATTAGTGCAAAACTATATTCGTCATTGGATGAGTAAGTGATATACAACAAAGTGTATATAAGATGCACTCAGTAAATTCTTGACGGAAGCTCCCCTTGCTCTAGGGCGTCAAGATGAACCTTCAAAATAAATATTAGTATAATAGAAGCTTTGTCTTTAGACAAATATGTCATATACAACCAAGTGTATAGACGATGCAATATGAGTGCTTAAAGGACATTCCTCCTTGTTCTATGGTGTCAAGAAGCACCTAAAATAAGAAAAATAATTGATCCAAACTTCATCTTTAGATGAGTAAATTATATACAATCAAGTGTATATGATGATGAACCTACAATGAAAAACATTAGTGCAATATATTTCATCTTTTTCACAAAGAAAAATAAGGTGTATATATGTGATAAATGATATAATCAAAGATCTCGTGAAGTGTAGTCTCCTAATTACAATCATAAGAAAAGTGAGAATATAATGTGATAAAAAACTACAAAATAGTTCCTAGAAAGAAGATATGAAGTTTCCCACCGGGTGTGCCACTAGTGGTGCTAGTGTTGGTGTCGGTTTACTTGTAGGAATCATGTGGTGATGGTAGATGACTCGAGATTTACAAAAGTAAGTTTTTCACTAATCCATGATGGTGATGATTTAGTGAAAGTGGTGATGGAAGGTGGTGGTGATTAGGTAGGAAGCTATTAAGGAGTTAGAAACTCATATGTATAGCAAATATAAAAAATATGGACTCATGCAATCCTTTCGTCATGTCAAGTGACCAAAGCTAAGAAAAAAATATGAATGGACATTGCATTTCAATGATGCATAAGGGTTATGATTTGAATGATTTATTGATGCCAACAACCTATTGTTTTGAGCAAGTTCTCATATGCTTTAACCCAAGAGTAATCAATAATGTGTTCTATCTAAAAGTGACAGCATGAAGATAAATTCGTTCATCGATTGACACGAATTATAAAAATGACCTATTCTAGGTGACAATGGGAAAGGTAGTATTAGCATGGTTTTGACCGACATGGATGATTATCACTTTGAAAAGAAGTGAAGACAATATGGAAAATACTAATAATAATAATGAGTACCTATATGAGGATGAGAATGACATCATATAAGTGAGAGTTGGATGGACCAACGTGTTGGAAATGGCTGTTTTGATTAATATATCGTTTGCACTGACAAGGACATGCATGATAAGCGAGAAAAGGATAAGATCCTATGATGGTGTTCTAGATAGTGAAGTTGTAAGGTGCTAGTTTAAGGAAAATCCTATATGTGGAGATGAAGACGTTTTGTAAAAACACATGATGCGTTTTTCACTTGATGAGATATTGGTGCGAAAAAGGTTGAACTAGTTGTGGTTTCATGAACCGGCTTTAGCTAAGTGGTGTTTACATATGTGTTGGTATTGTAGAGTCTAAGAGACATAAAATTTGACAGAAGAAAATTATGTGAATGAATTTCTCTCCCCCTTAATTGGTGGACATCCAACATAATGTGTAATGTATCAAATAAGGAATGACAACAAAGTGTTTAGGAGGTTATTTAGTATTAACGAAAGAGGTGAGCTTAGTGATGTTTTACTAGATGATGGTTAGCATACAATGAACTTCATCCTTAAAGTCACGTACCTCTTCTCGATTAATACGAGATGATCGTATAATGAGGCATGTGGATTTCTAATATGAAGTGAAGATGATTGGAGTATTGTTATAACTAAATAATGATGGAGATGATTTTTGGAAAGCGGAAGCAAAAATGAGATTTGGAAAGAGGTCGGTTGAAAGACAAAAATGCAAAGCCAACCCTCTAGAACTTAATTCTATATGCTTTTAAACTATATGCAAGTGTAGGGGTCCCATAAAGCATATTACTAATCTACGTAGCAATAAAAGGGATTATGCAAAATGAGCATATAAAAGTTAGAACCAAGTGAGATAACAAATAATTTATTATCAACCTACAAAACAAATTTGTTAGTGACAAAATATGTTAACATGATATAAATCAAATGATAACATATGATATAAGCAAAAACAACACATTGCACTTAGTAGACAAGAAATCACCACACAAGATAGCATCAAAACAATCATAATATGCAAGAATACGACTTTATTCAAGATATTTCATTATGAGATTGTTTTGTCATTAGACTTAGACACTTAAGCATACTTGGATATACAATAATCTATGTGATTAATTTGTAAGATAAAAAGGCTTCTAAAAGTTAGTCATACCAAAAGCACTTTGACAGATTATATGTGCATACGTAGCAAACAAATAGTGTGACAAGAAGCAAAAGAAACAAGATGAAAGATTCATGCAAGCCATGTTCAAGACATAACAATTTGGAGCATGTATCATTTGGATCGTACTATACATAGATGTAATGAATGCCAACTAATAGCTTTCAAACACAAATATATCATATCAAAATTATCACGTATCAAAATAGCATATTATGAGTTCATAAGTAACATGTTAATCATGCTAAAAATAATTCAAAAGTAAGTATCATGTAAATAAAGTTTAGGTTTAAACATTTAGTATCATGAAACAACAATACAAGCATTATAAAGATAAAACCGTACTAAGGTTTACACATTTGACTTGTTATCAAACACTAAGATAATGTCAAATCAACTTATCGTATTAAACAAGAACATGTAATCAACACATGTAAGTGCAATGCAAGTGGTTTTACTAAGGTTTACACATTTGACTAGTTATCAAACACTAAGATAATGTCAAATCAACTTATCGTATCAAACAAGAACATGTAATCAACACATGTAAGTGCAATGCAATTGGTTTTAAAAGAAAAATCATATATACTACTTGTTTGATTAGTATTCCTAAGGCTAGGAAAACTATCAATGTTTTAACACTTACTTTAGGCAAGTATAGGAAAACAGATTTTTCAAGTTGGAGAATGAATATGAGACTATTACTAGCGGTGCTCAATTAAGGCTAAACACGACCATTTTTACGGGTGATTCCACATACCCAACTTCTCTCCAGGAAGCAATTCAACCGTTAGGTCAAATTGAGTTTCTAGTGCAATAGATTCTCCAGTAATCATTCTCATGTTAGAAAGATGGGAACTCCTACTTTTGCCTATTAAAGTGTATAAAAGATGATAGTTTACCAATACTTGGCTTAATGTGACACAACTAATATGCAATATAACTAAGGAGATGAAGATGTCATGCTATACACATGAATTTTAACAATGGTGTGTTTGATAAACAATGTGTTTTAATCTTGTGTTTAGCATCGAAAGTTGTTCAAATTACACAGCTAATTGTATGATCTAATGGATGACATCTTGTACTTTAAATGTGAATTGATCATCTAAGACTAGAGAATAGAATATGTTAAACTAAGAACGTTCTCAAGAAAGCTCTTTGGAACATTATTTAACAAGAATCTAAGTGAGGTTACCAACTTCAATAGATCTTGTGTATGCTCTAAAATTGTGTAGTTTTAACCTTGGATGTGCACTCGGTTTGAGCAAGGTTAGGTTATGATGTACGCTTGAAAGGAAATAGATACAAATAGTATCTTTCAACAAATGAGATTATCCCATGGGATAAAGTTATCATGCTTATGAAAACAAGTATGACAAGATGAATTGAATATGCTAGTTCACAGAACTTGTAGATGTTTGTTTCAAGATCATTTAGCTAATGAGGTGTGATGAAATCTCTTGTAACACAACTATTTATGTCGCAAGAGTGATGCATAGGATATACAATATCCTTTTAACAAAATGAAAGCTTAACGCATGAATCTTAGTCATAATGTTCTTCAAAACATCATGTTTTCCTAAATGAAGATATGAAGCCAAAGTGTTTGAATCGGATAGTCCCATCTAAATAAACTTGGTCTCAAGATTATATTCACTAGATGATGACAAGAGGAATTCACTCGAGTTTCTTATGTATACTCCTCAAGAGTCATTGTTGCTTGGGGTGTATGATGTTGGCTTTGAGATTGCATTTTAACATATGTTGTTAAAATGTTGATTTGAAGTTTAACGAAATTTATGCAGAAGTTTAACGACAAAGTATTACTAATACTTTGATTATTTGTGAAGGTAGTACTACTTATACCTAGTGGAAATTGACAACAATTACCAAGAGCACCATGCTTATTTGATAGTTGAGGTTCTAGCCATAATGAATTATCTAAGTCCTTATATGTGGGAAAGGATGGTTGAGTTTGTTCAAACGTGCATTTGATTCAGTACAAGTGTTGGACACAAGGGCTTTTTGAGCAATACACTCAACGAATTCAAATGATGGCAAGGATGGTGGATTGGTTGATCTAGGTGGTAGGTCTTCTAGTGTGTCTAAATAAGGATGTGGTGATGTAGGGGTTTGTTGTGCTATGGGAGTACTTAGGTTGATTATTTGTCCACAGATGTTGAACACAAAAAGTACGGATACTAATTCTTATGGTTCATTGGTTACTACAACTAGCGGGTGAAGTGCTTGAAGTTTTGGTTATGTCTATGAAGCTTAGGGGCTGAGGTATAGGTTCACCTTGAAAGGCCACGTTTGATTTAAAGTATACTCTTGGAAGTTCATGAGCAATATGGTTAATAGTGCCAAAAGATGGAAGAGGGATAGTAGGTGTCAAAGAGGGATAAGTGGCACCGTGGGTTGTTTGTTTTGGATAAGTGTTTCAACATGTGTTGTTAAAATACTTGGGTGTTGATTTTTCGGATATGACTTTTAATGACTACAATCGTAAGTCGCATATACTTGAATATTTCGGATGAAATACTTGAGTTGTCAATCCTAATTTGTTGAGGTTATAAAGCTTAGATTGAACTCAAGGATAACAAGACTTGATAATATGTATTTAACATATGTGTGAGTTATGACTCGATGTAAATACTTATTGTCTTGAAGGATGACACATTATTTTCATGTTAACCAGGTGAGGCAATACATGTAGATACAAAACAATATCTATAGTCATATGTTAGACTTGTGTATGATATCTTTGCAAATAATGAGTCCAGGTTTATTAGTCTCGGTAAGTCATCTAAGTCATCCGCAAACGGGTGAGGAGATGTTGGTGGTGTTGCACAAAGTTTGATAGGAACAAGCTTTGGAGACTTTGGTAGTGAAGTTGTTTTGGATGATGGTGGGTGATTTTTGGTGGTGGAGTTGGAGTACTCAAGTTTGGAAAGTTCACATCTTGAATGGGTGATGAGACGTTGAGGGGTAATGAGTCTGAGGATGAAGAGCTCAAGTTTATGAAGCAACAAGATCGAATGCTAATCCTAGTGGTTTTCTTAAGTGGCTTATTTGAGGTTAAGGATTTAGTCATTTTGATTTTACTTTAAGAAATGCTAAGCTTGAGGAAAAGTAACAGTGAAGGTGTGAAAATGATCATCTTGAATGTGTTGATTTATGGAACTAAGTATTCATGGATTTGATGTTAATCCATACAAAGATGGTAGTTTCTAATGAGAAGGAAGTGTCTAAAATCATGTCAAACATCCTAAGTTAATCCATTGAGGATGTGTTGAGTGAGGTATGAAAGATATGCATTAACAACTATCCTAGAAACGAAGTTTGGTAAATTAGATTACGGGATTTAGTAAAATTCAATAACTTACCTGTAGGATTCACGGCACCATTTCTTTACACAGCCGGAACCCTTAAATTGGTGCCGCCTGGTCCGCCTGTACAAGTATGGCGGTACCAAAATAAATAACAGACGGTACCAACATTTTGGTGCCGTCTGATCCGTGGACATCAGAAAAGTTCACAGACCCATTTTTTTTTAGGTGTCGGGGAGTTTTCCGAAACCTGAAATTTTGCTTAAAACATGTGACATTAATTACTTCTAGTTAGGAAAAGTCGATACCACATATACAAATATAGTGGAGCATAGACTTTGACCAAGGGCTAACGATTTTCACATAAAAGTGAAAATGGGTAAAATTTGATAACACACTTGTGCTATCCACCTGCATAAACCGGTTAGCATACAACATTGTTTTAAGTCATATTATCATCCTACAAAGTAAAAACAAATAAATTACATCATACAACATTGTTTTTGTCCTTGTACCAAACACTCTCTTAACACCTTCATTTTTCAAAGTACTTGACTAATTTTACTTAGTACTCATTGCTAAGTGAGTTATGACATTTCATAAGTTATGCGAGATGTTAGTAACCTATGCAAACGAAGTGATCTAATTCTACAAGCGATGGTAAAATAATTTTCCAACTTAGTGCACAAAATCTAGCAAATAACCTATTGTGCATAAACAAGAAATCGTCAAACAAGTGAATAAATAACATGGCAAGATTGACACTTATATTATGCAAACAAACAAGTGTAAACAACAATTTGAAAAATAAGCAAGCAACATATATGCAAACAACATAAACAAGTGGTCATTTAGCATAACATAATAAGAAAGACACTTTTCGTCATTTTGCGTTTAAATATGACGATGTATACCAAGCTTGATTAGTTTCCTTTAAACATACTACCAAATTATTTAGTTTCAAAGGAAGTTGTATCAAAGTTCTAAGAATACCAACTTAAATTGCTTGATTCAAAATTTTGAGTTTTTATGTTAAAGCGAAACTCAATATTTTAGACATACTGTAATATTTGGTCTATTTCACTTATTTAAAATTAGACTCAGGCCATGAGAGTATTTTTAAATGAAAGTAGACTCAATTCCCTTTAAAATGATAGGTGGCTTGACTCGTACGGACTTACGGTTAATTAGTTATGATTTTTTGAAGTTGCCCAAAAAACTGCATACTGTACATACGGATTCCACGGAACCAAATAAAGGGATCCGCCCTTTATAAGATTTGGTGCCGTGGTCCTCTGAGACAGATTCACCAAAACTAGTATTTGACATAGAGAAAACGTGTGCGACTTACTAGATTTCATAGTAAACATATAATACACATATTTAACAATATATCTACTTATGTAACTTATCTTAAACATTTACGGAGGTGATTTTTCAACTAGATTTATAGTTATCCCAAACACTTTTTTAAAATCATATTTCTTCGTAAATTTTCTATGAGCACACAATACAATACTTACTAGTTCTTTCAACAAGTTTTTTTTTTTTTTTTTTTTTTTTTTTTTTTTTTTATTTTACTTTTCAAGAAAACCTTCAAGCTTATATACAAAGTTACATTTAACAACAAAATTTCTAAGTATAACAAGCAAAGCATTTTTCATATTATTTTTCGCTTCAATGGTAATTTGATACATGGATCGTACTCTATTTTAAAAACCATTTGTTTTGAAAATATGAGCTACGTGGCTCTGATACCAATTGTGGAAACGTAGAGGGGGGGTGAATACGTTACCGTTTAAAAAACTTTAGATCTTTAGTATCAAATCGCTTATGAAGCTTGTTATAATATGAAAGTACAAATTATTGTTTGTGACTAATATAAAGCATGGTAAACAAAGTTGTCACACAATCATGAACATCAAACCACATCACAAACAATAGTATAGTGCAAGTATAAAAGTAAAGAGATAAAGAAAGGAAAGTGCAAACCGAACACGAGGATTTATAGTGGTTCGGTCACGGATCTCCTTTCCGCCCTACTCCACTCCCCGAGTACCCAACTCGAGAGTTACTTCACTAAATCAACAAGCTCCCTTCTCGGCGGAGAAAACCTTACAATCGTCGCTTACACTTTTTCCGGTACAAAGCTAAATACCGGGTTCTAGTTCGAGGTAGAACCAACCTAACGTCGCCTATACAATATTTCCGACACTAAGCTAGATGTCGAGTTCTTTTACAAGGGTACAACCACTCCCAATATGTTTTATGGCCCAACATAATAAACCTTGTGTTTTATGGCACAAACACATAAACCATCTAATCTAGTTTGGTGAAAGTGTTGTTATGATGCAATGATGTTTACACTAATAATCCATGACACAAATGTCTAATGGATATGAATAACTACTTCTAAATGAACTTCCATTGATAGGAAGCCTTCATGATGAAGATCACAAGTTCCCTAAACTTCTTGTGATAGATCTTCAACTTGTGGTGAGTGAGGATGGCTAGATCTCCAAGATTTCCTTGGTTGATCAAAGAGTATGCTTACAACAAAGATGAATGTTAGAAGCATTATGATCATGATCATTAGGGTGTTTAATGTGTGTTACTACATTGTTAATGATTGATCTAAATGTATGCAAGAAGGTGGAGAAGATGTGCTTTGAAGTGGTGAAGAAATGGGAAAACAATGGGCTTCTATTTATAGCCAAAAGTGGACAGGAGCGTCCACGGACCACGGACCCCTTAAAAGGGTTCCGTCCTTTATACAATTTGGTGCCGTGGGTGCCTGACATAAAATCTAAAAAATCTTTCTTCAAATCTTTCCAAGATATTACCAAATCTTACTAAGATCACATTTGATATATTGAGTGTCAATCTAACCAAAATATTCAAGTGATCTTCCAAGGATTTCAAAGATGATGCATGACATGATGTAACATGTATTTCCATTTTTAGATTAAAAGGTTTATCAAAGTAAACTTGTAAAATGTATTATGTAACTAGTTTATAAAATGTCTAGTTACCTTTTGAAATACTTGTGAATGCAAAATGTAAAATGAGGTTCGAAATAGAATGGTTAACCTATTAAAATACTTAGGGACTCTAAACGTATTTTAAACATTCTAAATGATTTGTTAATGGGTTTGATCATAATGCCACATAACAAACATGTACGAACCTGTGTTGTAACATACGAGGACTTGAGACATCGAGAGGTGTTGAATGTATGTTGAGACAAATGTAATTACAAGTAACTTGTACATTTTACGTTATGTATTACAAGTTACATGTTTGTCATCAATCAAAACAAACGAGACTGTATAGATTAAATATCGTAATATTTGCACTAACAAATCTGTTAGTAAATTCAGTTTCTTACGGAGGAGGTATTGTAAGAAAGACATTAGTTGAAGAAGTTGACCATATGTGTTATGCATAAACTAATTGTACTCATGGTTTAGAGAGTTGTAGTTGCTAAAAAAATTTATTTGAAAATCTTAAAAACAATTAGTATAGATTGTTGGGTGTTGTGTTTGATTGGTATGTACAATATGCACGTATAGTTGTATTGTTTAATTTTTAATTTTGGAATGTTTTAGTCATTTAATGGAGGAAATGACCTTCCTCCATTATATGTAGTTTAGATGGATTTGTAATCTGTCTAATTTTATCTGATAATAATTAATTTGGGACGTACATTATATATTCTGTGAACTGATTTCACACTTTCACTTTTGTTTTGCACACATCAGTCTATGCTATAAACAGTTGTACATTTATTATATGCTGATTCTACTATATATACATTAGAGTGTGCAAATAAAAAATGGAAGTGTGCCCATCAACTCCCATATATTTTTGTCTAATTGTATATGATGGATAATCAGTTTGTGAAGCACAATATAAATTAGAAATAGAAATAGATTTCTAAATAGACCTTGTTGAACGGGTCTCCAGCACACTAACTCGTCCTAGGTTCTAACTAGGTGTGTTATAATTGAGTTCCACGATAAAAAAGAGAGTTAATTACATAAATCATCCCTGTGGCTTACATACATTTTCACCTTTCGTCCTAACACTTTATAAATTACACCACTAGTCTCTGTACTTGTCGTTTTGTAACATAACGGTCCTTTGACCAAACGGCCATTAGTGTTTCTCTGTTAATTCCCCCATGTGCAAGTCACATGATGACATTTGGTTCATTTCACCGACATTCATCTTCAACCTTCATTTTATAAAGGGTATATTACACCGTTGGTACCCAGGGTTAGGGCGGGTTGCAGATACATTCCTCAGATCTAGGGTTACACGGGTAGTCCTCAACGTCACGTTTTCACTCCCAAAACCCTAACATTCATTAAAAATATCGTTATCTTCAAGGGTATATTAGTCTGTTCAATAGTTTTTTTTAATCCAAACACCCTTTTTACATATTTTTATCGACATCCAAACAACCTCCTTTTTAACCGCTTTCCCTTCTTCAACCTCGAAACTCCCACCACTTCAATTACCACCACCATGGCCATCACCACCACCATTATCTACCACCATACCCATCATCATCTAATGTGATACCAAATAAGCTCAACCCGTTTACAATATTTAAAAACACTTGTTTTAAAGAGTTGGAATACTTTTTTTGTAGTTATTGTAGTACAATGTCTTAAAAGCAAGATATATAATTTGAATACGATTTCCCTATTCTGATAATACATAAATCCTGATTTAATTATACAAACAGTTACAACACCCGCAAACGATGGAATACTTGTTTTGAGTTTCACCAAGTATTTGTCAAGATGGAACAAAAACAAAGAAAATTCATGCTCATGAAGTACCCAAAAGTTTGAACCCTAAGCAACATAAGTATAAAAAACCACAAGAACCAAAATGCAATATGTCATCTACTTCTACAAGTGGCCCTAAAGCACCAAAATAGAGATGTATAAGGAGACAAGCACCATATGAAGACCTTGAGAAGCTCTTGGAGAATCATCAAAGTTTCCCTTACTCAAAAGGATATCCAAGAGGACATGAAGTTTTTTGCCCAGATAACGAAGAGTACGAATAGCGATATCCGTCAAAAGAAGGTTGAAATAAACAGAATTTAGTTCTTTTTAACCACTACATAGAGAAGTTTAAGTTAAATGTTTTCATATGGTATTATGATAGTATATATTAATGTTATCGTTCATATTCGTGTAGGTGTTGTATGTTTCAAAAGCAGATTTTAAAACTATACTAAATGAAGTTCCAAGTGTTTTAGCTAAGGCGCCAAAGGTTATTTACTTAGTCATTTTTTAACCAAATTGTTAGTTTATTTTAGCAAAGTGACTAAGTAATTAACCTTTGGTGGCTTAGCTGAAACCTATGGAACTTCATTTAGTTCATATTTAAATGATGCTTTTGAAACAACTTTTGAAACATATGACACCTGAATGAATTTGAACATTAACATCTATATATACTACTAATATTCCATATGAAGACATTTAACTTAAAATTCTCCATGTTGTGGTTAAAAAAGAACTTCTAAATCTATTTATTTTAACCTTCTTTTGGCGGGTATCGCTCCTCTTCATTATCTTGGCAAAAAACTTCATGCAACCTAAATCTCCTGTGGTGTAAGGGAAACTATGGGTCGATTCTCCAAGAGTTTGAGTTTGAAACTCTTGGAGAATCGACCCATAGTTTCCCTTACACCAGAGGAGATTTAGGTTGCATGAAGTTTTTTGCCAAGATAATGAAGAGTACGAATACGAGGAGCGATACCCGTCAAAAGAAGGTTAAAATAAATAGATTTATAAGTTCTTTTTTAACCACAACATGGAGAATTTTAAGTTAAATGTTTTCATATGGAATATTGGTAGTATATATAGATGTTAATGTTCATATTCATTCAGGTGTCATGTTTCAAAAGTTGTTTCAAAAGCATCATTTAAATATGAACTAAATGAAGTTTCAGGGGTTTCAGCTAAGCCACCAAAGGTTAATTACTTAGTCATTTTGCTAAAATAAACTAACAATTTGGTTAAAAAATGACTAAGTAAATAACCTTTGGCACCTTAGCTAAAACCCTTGGAACTTCATTTAGTACAGTTTTAAACGCTGCTTCTGAAACATACAACACCTAGACGAATATGAACGCTAACATTAATATATACTATCATAATACCATATGAAAACATTTAACTTAAACTTCTCTATGTAGTGGTTAAAAAAGAACTAAATTTTGTTTATTTCAACCTTATTTTGACGGATATCGCTATCCGTACTCTTCGTTATTTGGGCAAAAAACTTCATGTCCTCTTGGATCTCCTTTTGAGTAAGGGAAACTTTGATGATTCTCCAAGAGCTTCTCTAGGTCTTCATATGGTGCTTGTCTCCTTATACATCTCTATTTTGGTGCTTTAGGGCCACTTGTAGAAGTAGATGACATATTGCATTTTGGTTCTCGTGGTTTTTTTTATACTTATGTTGCTTAGGGTTCAAACTTTTGGGTACTTCCTGAGCATGAATATTCTTTGTTTTTTGTTCCATCTTGACAAATACTTGGTGAAACTCAAAACAAGTATTCCATCATTTGCGGGTGTTGCAATTGTTTGCCTAATTTAATAAGATTTATGTAGTATCAGAATAAGGAACTCAAATTCAAATTATATATCTTGTTTTAAAGACGCACTACTATAATAGTTACAAAAAATTATTCCAACTCTTTAAAACAAGTGTTTTTAAATATTTTAGACGGGTTGAGCTTATTTAGTATCATATTAGAAGATGGTGGGTAAGGTGGTATATAATGGTGGTGGTATGGCGGCGGATGTGGTAATGAAGAGGCGGGAGTTTGGAGGTTGAAGAAAAGGGGAGAGGTTAAAGAGGGGGTTGTTTGGATGTTGATAAATAAAATATGTAAAACGGGTGTTTGGACAAAACAACTATTGAAAAGACTAAAATACCCTTGCAGCTAACGAGATTTTTAATGAGTGTTAGGGTTTTGGACCATGAGGTAGTGAAAACTTGACGTTAAGGACTACCCGTGTGTAACTCTAGATCTGAAGACTGTATCCGCAACCCGCCATAACCATGGGTACCAACGGTGTAATATATCCTTTATTTAATGAAGGTTGAAGATGAATGCCGGTGAAATGAACAAAATATCGCCATGTAACCTGCACATGTAGGACATAACAGAGAAACACTAACGGCCGTTTGGTCAAAGGACCAATGTCTACAAAGACTAGTGGCGTAATTTTAAAGTTTTAGGACAAAAGTTGAAAAAGTATGTAAACCACAAGGACGATTTATGTAATTAACTCTCTTTTTTATCATTGAACTCAATTACAACCTACCTAGTTGGAACCAAGGATGAGATGTTGCACTGGAGACCCATTCAACTAGGTCCATTTGGAAATCTATTTCAATTTTTATTTTATATCGTACGTCCCAAACTGATTATCCATCATATATAATTAGATAAAAAAGTATAGGAATTGATTAGCACACTTCCATTTTTTTGCACACTCCAATGTACAATTTGTAGAAGCAACATATAATAAATGTACAATTGTTTATAACATAGACTGATGTGTGCAAATCAAAAGTGAAAGTGTTCAAATCACCTCCCAGAATATATATTGTACGTCCCAAATTAATTATCATCAGATAAAATTAGACAGATTGCAAATCCATTTAAACTACGTATAATGGATGAAGACTATTTCCCTCCATCAAATGACTAAAATATTGCAAAATCTAGATATACATGCATGTTGTACAAATCAATCAAACACAACACCCAAGAATCTATCTAACTGTTTTTAAATTTTCAAATATAAATTTACAGCAATTACAACTATCTAAACCATGAGTAAAGTTAGTTTATGCACAACACATATGGTCAACTCCTTTAATTAATGTCTTTCTTAAAATACCCCCTCAGTAAGGAATAAAATTAACTAAACCTATTGTACAAGCCAATTCATCTAAAAACCACATAAACATAATAATACGAAAAACAAACATGCAAACACACTTTTGACTCATGGACTAAAATAATATAAATCAGTCACTACATTTTTCAACATATTCCATGAAAATAAATATTTGACCACCTAAATCAAACAAAATAACAATGTTACAAACAACATATCCATAAATAAGGTTAAACAAATCCAAACATTAAATCACAAATAGATCCAAACACATCTCAAAAAGATCTTAACGCACCTTTTCCAAAGATCTGATTAAAGGCCGAAAAGTTGACAAATAAGAGAAGCATTTTTCAAAATCCGCTAACCACCACCACCACCACCACCACCATCACCATCGTTAGATTTGCATATTAACTTCAAAATATGAATCATGAACATGTATTTGAAGATATATCTAAAACTCTTTAAATCTTACAAAAACTAATACTAAAAAATCGTAGATCTAACGAGTGTTGCAAAAATCGGCCTAGGCGGCCGATTAATCGTTAGGCGGGGATTAACTGCCCTGATTTTCACTAATCGGCCTTATTAATCGGTTTGGTAAAAAAATCGATCAACATACCGATTAATCGGATAAAAATCGGTCAAATTGGTCATAAATCAACCAAATTGGACAAACATTGGATAAATCGGCTAACTCGGTTACGGATAGAAATCGGCCAAATTAGGCATAAATCGGCCAAATCAGGCATAAATTAGCCAAATAAAAAAACAATCGGCTAGATCGGCCAGATCGGGCGTATAGATTCAAAATTTTATAGTTTTATATATAAAGAATCCAATCCGATTAATCCCCGTCTAACCGATTAATGGCTAGGCGGTACCCGGCCGCCCAACTACCGCCTAACGATTTTTGCAACCTTAGATCTAACATAGACGACCCTTATGTGACATCAGTGACCTAAATAATGTTAAAGAAGCGTAGTAGACTAATTTAATATTTCTCTTGAACAAAAAAAGGCATAAATGAAAGATCTTAAAACTATATGGCTAAATACTTTAGACCTAACATAATCATAAGTAGTTGGTATAAGTTTAAGTCTGGTAAGTGCCAGGGTTACGGGTGTAGTAAAGGTGGCTGGCGGCAAGACAACTTGTGGTTGTGATAGCACGTTATGGTGGTTGTTGTGTGGGTTAGGGTTAAAGAAAGAAATATAGTTTTGTGTGGTTGTGTGTTGTTTAAAGAAACTTAGTTGTGTATTTGTTTATTTGACATAGTGGGCCGGTAACAACTTTCATTGTAGCCCATTTAATACGATTGTAACCTCCTCTTTGAATTGAAGGCTTGAGCTACTATATTCGTAAATCTCATGTTGTGATGAAAGTTTAAAAAAATGATTTAACTAATATGAAAAGTAAAGGTTTGCTATTTAATGGTTTTGACCAAAAAGATTTGTAAACAAGTGAATTTAATGCAATATTTATTAAATAATTTAGCTTGACTTTTTCAAGTTAGATATCTACATTGAGTAGTAGCCTTGATCGAGTTGTATGAAAAACAATTTTATGAAGTTTCGTAATCCAACTTAGACACATATGTAAACATATCAAATTAACAAACATGATTTAGTTCAAAGTATTCATATACGTTTTTTTTAATAAAACATTATAACGGGTCAAACCCGTTTAATTTTCACAATTTACACAAATGGTAAGAACCAAAAAAAAATAAATTGGGTCAAATGTGTTATTATTTTATATGGTTAAATGCATTTAAATGATGAAAATATATCTTAGTCATACTTCTAATTCCTTTTGCCAATAGCACTTTTAGGATGAAGACACTTCTTTTTATATCATATCTCAAACTCCGAATTTGTTTGTATTGATATCATAAAATAAGAACATATTTTTAGTATAAATATCTCGTATTTATTGCTCTATTTTATATTGATTTAATAGATTTTCGTACTGATTTGCTATGTTTTCACATTTCAATACATAAATGGAGCAATAAACAAAAGACAAGGTAAAGAACGGAAAAGAAGCAAAAAAAAAGTAGAATATTGAATTCGGATATTCAATACGCCCGTATAGACCCTAAAAGCTATACGGCGTATACATTCAATACCTGGAAATTCCAAGACATAGACACAAGACCATACAGCGGATACATTGTGATAACCATACGTCGTATGAGAAATACCTGAAGAGAACGCGACTAAGTGTTTGCAGACCCATACGATGTATGGGAGTTTATATCCATACGCCGTATATACTGGAAACTTATTGAAGTGGCTTAAATGCTCATTGTTTTTTGTTCCATCTTGACAAATACTCGGTGAAACTCAAAAACACGAATTCCATCTTTAGCATGTGTTGTAACTGTTTGTCTAATAAATCAGATCTATGTATAGATTCAAATTATGTATCTTGTGTTAAAGAAAATGTACTAAAATAGTTACAAAAAAAATATTCCAAATCTTAAAAACGAGTGTTTTTAAATATTGTAAATGGGTTGAGCTTATTTAGTATCAAATTAGGCGATGATGGTAGATAATGGTGGTGGTGATGGTGCCGGTGGTGGTAATGGAAGTGGTGGAGTTTGGAGGTTGAAGAAGAGGAGAGGGCTTAAAAAAGGGGTTATTTGGATGTGGATAAAAATATGTAAAAAAGGTGTTTGGACAGAAAAAAAACTATTGAAAGGAATACTCATGTAGCTAACGAGATTTTTAACGTGTGTTAGGGTTTTGAATCGTGAGGGAGTGAAAAACATGACGTTGGAGACTACGCACGCGTAACCTAGATCTGAGGACCGTATTCGCAACCCGCCTTAATCATGGGGCCCAAAGGTTCAATTTACCCTTTTATAAAAGACATTTTGTTTTCTTTTAAGCCAAAACCATAAGAAAGGATAAAAGCCACAAATGACTAATGTACTTTTAAATTTATACTAATATGACTAAGATACTTTCAAAATGTCAACTATGACTATTATACTTCAAATTTTAACCAATATGACTAGTTACACTCTTATGGACCGTTATGATAATTACACCATTAGTCCCCAATACATAAATAATTACACAGTTGGTCCTCATTGTGGAGTCTCAAACCTTGGATCTAGAACACTTAGCTTGTATACGTGTAGTTGCCTTGGATGGTTCTAAAACAACAATGAAAAACTTTGTTGTAGATACACACAAGTATGCGGAATCTACTTGAATGTACTTAGAAGATTAAAGTAAACACAAATGTAACACCAACAGCTTCAATATTATTGATTAATAATACGAGTACTCTCCTAGTACTAGGGTTTACAATCTTGAAGCTTTTCTTAAGACGGCTAGAGTATTGGTATATGCTTGACCTAGCTAGGATCTCCATTTATACACTAAGAAGATCCCTTACAGAGATAACTATGCATAAATATATCATATCTTCTATTGGTATAGAAGATATGCTGTTACAAACCATACACGACATTCTTAATATGGAACAGTACTAACTTAACACTATTAGTACTAACTTTTTGATAAGGTTTTAAAAGGTACCATTTTGAGGGGTCGTTTAAGTCCTTATTTGATCACTTTTGTATCCGTTATTGCTTAATATCGTTCCTTTTCACTTTTTAGGTCTCTTGAAGGCAAAATGCTGGAATGGCACTTATTTGGACGAAAAGGCGCGAATATATGAAGAAAATGGCTAAAGTCAAAATCGAGACACTCACAGCATTGCTTAATATCGTTCCTTTTCACTTTTTAGGTCTCTTGAAGGCAAAATGCTGGAATGGCACTTATTTGGACGAAAAGGCGCGAATATATGAAGAAAATGGCTAAAGTCAAAATCGAGACACTCACAGCTGCTGAAATTAGAAGGCGACGGCGTCTGGTGCTAATGGCGACGCCGTCCCAAAATTGTTGTGACTATCCAGAACCCAAAACTCGTATTTTCAAGCGACGACGTCCAGTTGTAAAAGAGTAGGCCGTCGCTACTCAGACGGCCTAGATGCAATCCAGACGACGTCAGAAGCTGAAGAGGACGGCGTCACGGACATAAGGTGACGTCGTCGCAAGGTTAACGTGGCCAAGACGAAACCCTAATGACGGCGACACGACGGCGACACGAAACATAAGGTGACGCCGTCGCATATGTAATCTTATATATAGAATCCGAATTTTTCAGTCTTTGTGGAGAGTCTTTTGGAGTGAAAACCTAAAACCGAACCTAAGGTGTCTTGTACAGTATTTTAGGGTTTTAAACCTTATCTTACATCAAGATAAGTCTTTACTTCATTAATTCAATTATGTCTTTGATTATTTGTGTGTATGCTTGCATGTTCTCCATGTCCGGCTAATTTATTTGTGTGTTTGCTTAGGAAGTATGAAACTTAATTATTGAATATTGATTGGTTGTTTCTTATCTTAGTTGATTAATGATCTAGTAATGCGATAGGTCATTCGTTGTGTACTTAATGCTTGATTCATCTTTGTGAACCTTAGAATATAATTACCTGAGTAGTTGTAAGCTAAACCATCCAAAGAGTGCCTTAGAGTAGGAGTTTATCATCCCTAGTGGGTTTGTAGACGAGACCCTTTGGTAAGTTCAAAAAGTTAGGGAGAAACGCATACCCTACAACTTTAGACACACAACGCAACTAGGAATAAGGACGTGACAACTCAACCATCAATAGGAGATAATTAAGGAGTAATACAACCTAAGTAAACACATCTTTAAACTATCATACGAGCACACATTAATTAGACATAGACTCCCACAACCTTAGTTTAGATAATTAGATAATAGTAGAGTAATCGGTAGAAATACCAACCCCCCAAATCCAATACCCGAGATTCGTACCTTTCCATTTCATAAAACATAAAAAGATAAAAAATAATCTTCCTCAACCTTAACCTTAGCGTAGTAACTCCTTACTAGCATTCCTATTCCCCTAGAGAACGATATCAATACCCGTGGCTTACCCTAATTACTACACTACAACGATTAGGTTCACTGCCTAGGGTGTTATAAAACTTGCTCGAAGAAAAGGAAGTTTCCTTGACCCCGAACGACGCGTGTAGCGTTATCAAGTTTTTGGCGCCGCTGCCGGGGAATAGAATAGCTAGTTAGTAGTCCACCTCATTTAGGTTTCTTTGCTTGATTCCTATCAAGTAAACTTTTTTCTCATTTTTTTTAGCTTTCTCTTAGTCTATCCCCCTTCTTCGTGACCTTTGTTCGTAACCCCATCACTTTTCATCATGGAAGGTGATAACCACCCACCATTCATCAACCCACCACCAATTGACCCACCAAGAGCCCGTACTCTTGGTGAATACTCGAGACCAAGCCACCTAGGCTATAGGAACACCATTGAGCTTCCCGACCAAGCCCAAACTACGGCCCTGCGATCCGACACCATCCGGTTGGTGCAAAACGGATGTGTATTCCATGGACTTCGTTCCGAAGATCCAAATCAGCATCTGAGGGATTTCCTCAAAATTGTCGATTCCATCGACCTTGATGCTACTACTCGGGAGACCACGTGCCTGCGTCTCTTCCAATTCTCTCTACGGGACCAAGCTAGTAATTGGCTTGAGCGACTTCCCGCCGGCTCCATCTCAAGTTGGGATGATCTTACTTCTCGCTTCCTTGCTCAATTTTTCCCACCGGGGAGAACCACTAAGCTTAGGAATGACATCTTGATGTTCCAACAACGTCAAGGTGAATCTCTCTACGAAGCATGGACCCAATTCAAGGACTTACTTCATAAAGTCCCTCATCAAGGCATTGATCTTTGGCTCCAAGTCCAAATCTTTTATGATCATGTCAACTTCCCCACTAAGCGATCCATTGACCAAGCGGCCGGTGGAAAACTTAGTGATCTCACCGCGGAAGAATCATGGGGTATAATAGAGGACCTCGCCCTCTATGACAACGAAAGTTGGGATGACCCCCGTGAGCTGCCCAAAACCGTTAAGGCAATCTCCTTGCCTCCTCCCGACCGTAGGATGATCGAACTTGAAGATCAAGTTAGATTCCTCATGAGTTCCTACAAAAATCCTAAGTCCTCACGACAAGTGACTCAAATCACTCTACCTTGTGAGTTATGCAGTGGTCCCCATGACACTCGTGATTGCACAAGGCTCTCCGAACAAGCTTTTGCGGACTACGCCTCCATACGTACCGACGAAGCGGGAGAGAAGTGGTACACTTTCAAACCCGAACAAAACAACTTAGGAAACTCATACAACCCCTCATGGAGAAATCACCCTAACCTTAAGTGGAACCAAAACTCAAGCACACCCCAAAGCTCATCTAGTTCGCCCACTAGGTTCAATTCTTTTAATACCGAGAACCCCACTAATCTTGAGGCAATTGCATCTAGATTTTTGTCATCCCAAGAAACTCGATTGAATAAGCTTGAAGCCGATTTTAAGCAAAAACAGAGCGAGATGACAACCAAGCTTGATGCCCTCTTAAAAGCCTTCAATGAACGGGAAGTTGGAGCACTCCCAAGTGATACCATAAAGAACCCAAAAGTGAATTCTATTGCATCGACTTCATGTTCTAGTTCACCATGGGAGAGTGCACATCCATGCCCCTCCCACCCAACGGTTCACTCGGTAAATGCTATCAAAAAGGGTTCCAAGCCATCCAAGAGATACCAAGGCCCGGCACCTTTGGTAAAGCCTACTCTTGAGAAACCCGTCAGCCAAGAATCCAAACCTAGTTTAGAGGAGGAGTACAAGGAACTCCATCAAGAAAAACTAATTCTTGAAGTCTTAGCTCATGCACCTTACTATAATGCTTTAAAAGAAAAATATGAGTTAGAACTTAGGCTTGGAAAACATGGGTCCGCCTTTGTGCGAAACAACTTACCTAAGAAGTTAGACGATCCCGGGCTATTTACTCTTCCGTGTAGACTTGGAACTTCCAAACCACTCGATGCTCTAGCCGATTTAGGATCATGCATCAATCTTGTTCCGTTGTCCCTCCATAGAAGCCTTAACTTAGGTAAAATTGAACCAACGGAAACCATCTTAGGTCTAGCGGACGGTAGTATAGCACGTCCGGTAGGAATAATAAAGGACATGGTAGTACATGTAGGAGAGTTGACTCTTTTGGCCGACTTCCATGTGCTAGACATGAATAATGACCCGACATGCCCATTACTAGTTGGAAGAGGATTTTTAGCTACCGCTAGTGCCATCATCGATTGTAAGATGTCCAAAATAGTGGTAGGGGAGGGGAGTGCTAGATCCGTTTACGATGTTAAAAAGCATACGTACTACAAGGATGAGGAAGTCCCACAAGAGATAGGGTTGGATAGAGAGCCTTCTAGATATGGACCTTGGATTGATAAGAACATCATAGGCCCCCAAAGACCTTTTTACCTAGATAAAGCCTTCGCTAGTGCAACAAATTTCCAAGAAAAAGAAATGGCTAGGGATATAGAAGTGAACCCGTTCGAGGATGCCTTAGTATTTAGGAAGATGACCGAGTTCCTAGGAAGCTTGCCCGTTAACCTTGTCATGAATAAGTGGAAAGTTGAGAAATCTGAACACAAGTGGGATTGGGATAGACCGCCTAGTGATGGTAATGGAGAGTGGCACATTAGGATACAAATCTATGATCCCGATGGTGAGATGTTTGAAAAGGCATATTTAACCGTACGTACTACTAGGAACTTGAATGATAAGTTTGATCCTTACGACATTGTTGAGGATAGACTTACGTATATCGGTACGTAGGAGCACGACTATGAGTCTAGCTACAAGACTCTTAAATAAAGAAAAGCGCTTCGTGGGAGGCAACCCATGCTTAATTGTTTGCTTCCAATAGGACTGTTTTTGACTAGACGCTAAAAGACCTTTTTTAAGACCTTTTAAATGTAGAAATCTTAGACCTTTTTAAAGACGTTTTGTAGGTAATACTGAGCTATGTTCGTAAACTGAGCTTGTTTGTTTGTATTTATAGAAAATCAATTAACAATAAGAGTACAAATGCAAAGAAAACTTTTGCACACATTAAGAGGGATGTGAATAGGAAATACATTTTATGGAAATATACGTTAATTCTGCTCCAATTTTTGTTTTATTTCGTAAAAATGTTTAAATTTGTACTCCTATTTGTTAATTATTTTCTATATACTGTGATTGTTCGTTTGTTAATTCGTACCCAACGGAGGGTGCTTCGCGAAAAGAAATAAATTCTCAGAACATCGATCTGAGTATCAGCACGAGGATGCATGGCTATATGCATTCAGATAGGAGTTGTTACAGCATTCCTAGTTTGAATAGTAAGTTCAAGGATCATCATGC
>BPTQ01000009.1:89362594-89502847 GCA_019973895.1 Chrysanthemum seticuspe | reverse complement strand
GAAAATGTTGACCTGCAGCAGCGAACTTTTATGCTCAAAACCCAAGACGATCCAGAACCCAAAACTCGTATTTTCAAGCGACGACGTCCAGTTGTAAAAGAGTAGGCCGTCGCTACTCAGCGGCCTAGATGCAATCCAGACGACGTCAGAAGCTGAAGAGGACGGCGTCACGGACATAAGGTGACGCCGTCGCAAGGTTAACGTGGCCAAGACGAAACCCTAATGACGGCGACACGACGGCGTCACGAAACATAAGGTGACGCCGTCGCATATGTAATCTTATATATAGAATCCGAATTTTTCAGTCTTTGTGGAGAGTCTTTTGGAGTGAAAACCTAAAACCGAACCTAAGGTGTCTTGTACAGTATTTTAGGGTTTTAAACCCTATCTTACATCAAGATAAGTCTTTACTTCATTAATTCAATTATGTCTTTGATTATTTGTGTGTATGCTTGCATGTTCTCCATGTCCGGCTAATTTATTTGTGTGTTTGCTTAGGAAGTATGAAACTTAATTATTGAATATTGATTGGTTGTTTCTTATCTTAGTTGATTAATGATCTAGTAATGCGATAGGTCATTCGTTGTGTACTTAATGCTTGATTCATCTTTGTGAACCTTAGAATATAATTACCTGAGTAGTTGTAAGCTAAACCATCCAAAGAGTGCCTTAGAGTAGGAGTTTATCATCCCTAGTGGGTTTGTAGACGAGACCCTTTGGTAAGTTCAAAGAGTTAGGGAGAAACGCATACCCTACAACTTTGGACACACAACGCAACTAGGAATAAGGACGTGACAACTCAACCATCAATAGGAGATAATTAAGGAGTAATACAACCTAAGTAAACACATCTTTAAACTATCATACGAGCACACATTAATTAGACATAGACTCCCACAACCTTAGTTTAGATAATTAGATGATAGTAGAGTAATCGGTAGAAATACCAACCCCCCAAATCCAATACCCGAGATTCGTACCTTTCCATTTCATAAAACATAAAAAGATAAAAAATAATCTTCCTCAACCTTAACCTTAGCGTAGTAACTCCTTACTAGCATTCTTATTCCCCTAGAGAACGATATCAATACCCGTGGCTTACCCTAATTACTACACTACAACGATTAGGTTCACTGCCTAGGGTGTTATAAAACTTGCTCGAAGAAAAGGAAGTTTCCTTGACCCCGAACGATGCGTGTAGCGTTATCACTTTTGCACTATCAGTACTAACTAGTTAATACTTTTCTAACATCACTATCAGTACTAACTTTAAGACTATAAGTATTAACTCCCAAAAGCGAATTTCCCAACAATCCTCCCCTAAACTTGTGATTGGGTTTCTGAATCACAAGTTTCTTCAGATAGAGGATTCTTCCAAACTTCACTTTCTTCTGCTAGGTCTTCCAGATTGGTTATAGATCTTCAGCATCAACTCTTTGGCCATTTCTACTGCATTTCCCATCCTTAGTCCTGCATCTAACATTTGTAAAAGGGTTCCAAGTGCAAGTGGGTAGGTTCTTTCAACCAACATATAGATATCAGTTCCATTGCATGTAGTGACCAAGTGTAGTCCACAGGAATCAAGCAAGGTCCAACTGAGGGCTTCATCACCAGGTTGGAACTTTCATTGTTCTCCTGTTGGATCAGGTTTAAATATGTTCTGGAGTTCATAGAGTAGCTCCAGATCCTTTTCATTATCTGGATCTCTGTTCTTGAACCTGTTTTTGACTAACTCCCATAGCTTAAGTAAATCATCCCTGTCAATGGATGCAAACAGGTCCACTAAGTACAAATAAGCACTTGCCCTTCCACCAGCTCTGTGAATCCTCCAATGCCTCTTTCCATCTTCAGTGTAGATATCCCAGTTGATGATTGGATATCTGGTATTGATGGGCTCTGAATACAATGCTTCTTCTGGAGCTTCAATTAACATCATCCTATTGAGGTCTTCTTTAGTGAGTCCACCTTCATCTTCATCAAAGGCTTTTAGTCTTTTAGGTGCAGTTGAGGAGGCTCCTTCTTCAGATGGTCTTTTGTAACTTCCAATAGGCTGTGACCTTTCAACAATATCATCATCTTGCATAGGTCTGAAGTCCAGAAATCTTCTTTGAATTGTGTCAGCAACTCTTTGGAGAGTCTCCCAAGATAATTGATTAAGCTGCTTCAATGTTCTCCTATCTTCACCTGAATACCTGATGTACTTACAGAGATACATCTTTTGCTGACTCTTGTTTGGAGGCTTTGAGGCCTTTTCAATTTCTCTTTGTTGTCTGAACTGACTCTGTCTTCTAGCCAAGATCTCACTAAACCACTGAGCTGCTTCATTGATACTTGTACCCTGATCTTGTTGCATCTTCTGTTGTACCTCCTTGGTAGCTTCAACTTTAGCTCTCATGTCATCCCATGTTTGCCAGTCTTCAGCCATTTTAGCCAGCCTTTTCTTTTCTTTCTCTGCAGCTTCTTTTTGCAACACTTCCTCATCTCATTGTGCTGCAAGCTTCCTTGCTGCCTCTTTATTCAACCTTTCAATTTATTTATTCTTCTTTGGTACTTCCACCAAGATGCCCTCGCCTTTGTCTTTGGGATCAATCATTGGAGCTGAAGAGATTGGTGATGCTGGAACACCTCCTTCTTGGATAACAACTCCCTTTTCTTTAGGCTTGGGTGCTGCTGACTTGGTCTTCTTCCTTAGGTACAAAACAGGAGGCTTCTTGTAAGTGGAAGAGATGGGAAGAGTTTTCTTCAAGCTCTGAAGTCCTAATACAACATGTTTCTCTCTTTCCTCTTCATCACTGTCTTCATTAGGAGTGGTAGTGATGGTAGTGGCCTCTGTAGTTGTTGCTTGTTGTAGATCAGCAGCTACCTGAATAATTGGACTTAGTACTGATTGAAGAACCTCAGGAGTACTAACTATAGTACTAACAGTACTAACTACAACACTAACAGTACTAACTGGGATAGTACTGATAGTGCATGTAGGAGTACTGAGTACTTCTTCTGCATCAATGGTGACCTGAACTTCTTCTTCATCAGCAAAAGGACTTTGAAAAGCTGCACCACCTTGCCATTTACCAAATTCACTTCTACCTTGAATATCAGAACTCATCCCCTATTTGGTAGAATCCTATGTTGAGGTACTTGAGACTCTGAACTTGGCCTTTCTTTGGAGAGATGCAGTAACTGGAGATGATGCTGCAGTAGGCTTGGAGAGAAGCTTGACTTGATGCTCTAACTTTTTCATCTTTAGCAGCATTCTGGTATGAACTTTTGCAGCAGCTTTCTTTTGTTCATCCAAAGCGATCTCCAGAGTGTTCACCTTCCTACATAAGAACCTATACAATTCCGTCGTATCCTTAAGTGATAAGTTTCCCTCACCACTTCCATTTGTGTTACCTGCTGAGAGAGATGGGTCATTGGGCAAGTGAGATGCACTCTCAGGCCTAGCCTGAGCAAATACACCCCCCCTTTTAAGCCTTTTCCTGGGTCCACCCTGTGAGGAGTGCTCAATAGGTGTTGGCATGGTTTGGGTCTTATTTATGTTACCACTATCCTCTCCAGCTTCTAAGCTAGGATGAGTAGTGGCAGCCCTTACCATTCTATCTCCTACAACATCTGAGAGAAGCTCATCTGGTACAATGTTAGGAGGAGAATGGGGCTGAATTGTCCCACTCTCCTATCTGGAGTGCCTACTTGTTGATGAAAGTTGTTGATTGGGAGAGTTTTCACCATCTGTGGGTGTGTGTTGGGAGCCACATGTGCTTGATGGTTCGTCACCCTCTGCAATAAGCATGTTTTGAAATAATGGCACTACAACCCTACTATATCCTACCACAACTCTTAACATATTAGAAAACACTTTGGCTGTGAGTATTTTTTACGGATAAACATTTTTGTGAAGCTGCAAGTTTTGTTTCTGAAGATCCAAAAATATTTGTATAAACCTGGGATACATCAGAAACTTGGTTTTGCTAACTGCATTTTTAAGCATACCCTTAAATATATAATTTGAAAAATTGAACACCCTGCCTGTTGCAAGGCAGATCAAGCCTGTGGCTATGTTTGTGGGAAAAGCATCCCAGCCAGTCCTTTTGTGACTCAAGCAATGTAAGAGGGTATGAATTAGAAACCTCCATTGTGGGGAAAACTGACTTTTGTGAAAGTTGAAAGTATTGTCATGTCTATACCACATCAATGAGAGTTGTTCAATTATGTCAGTGGCTGGCAAAGTGCTAATACCTTCTGTTGTTCCCCGTTCACTATCGTTTAAAACAACTTAAGTTTATAAAACAAGTTAATAGTGAACTATGACTGAAATTAATATAAGAAAACACACTAAGTAATTTTCAACATAATATTCTTATTAGATATAAATCAACAAAGAATACATTACCCAAGTACTTGCGGAATAGTACTTGGGATTGAAATGACAAAGTTGGGTGACTCCTCTCTAAGCTCAGGCTAAGTCTGAGCACAACTCTTAGAGCTCACTGAGCTATCTCAGGAACTAAGTTGTATTTGGAGGAGTGAAAAGATGGCTTGCGTGTATGTGTGTTTTTACAATTCACAAGCGTTACCTTTTCACTCCATCTCTTATGCTATTTATACATGTATGATACTTGACTCTTTCCTAAGTGACAAACTGACATCATACAGAAGACAAAATACTGATGTATTTTGTCTCTGTTTACAAAGACTATTCTTGGTAAGAGACAAGACTACTTTACTAAGTTCAGTGATGACACTGAGCCTGATCTTTTGCCATTCAGGGAAAGTTGACTTTGGTTGATAAGGACTTCGTCTTATCTGATTCAAACTTTTCCCGCCTTGTCCCGCTCTTTCTTCAGTCTTTACATCCTTCAGTCTTCTACTTTAATTTGTCTTCAGTGTAAGAGTTGGAGAGTAGTCTTAGGGATTCAGTGAGTTATTGTCATTACTCACTGAATCCATCATCTTCTTCTTGACTCAGTCTTCACCCTTTAAGTTCCGCCTTACTGAGTGGAGAGACTTCTTCTTTGCCTCGTACTGAGTATCCCGAAGATGACTCACAGAGAGGCTATGCACTCAGTGACCTGATTAGTGTTTAATGGACTAAACACTTGGCTATTTTCTATTCAAATCCTAGATTAAGGGTTTTGGGTATTTACTGAACCCAACAGTCTCCCCCTATTTGGATATACAAATAGCCTAAGTGGTTGATCAGTGTAAGTGAGCAAGAGGCTTCTTCTTACATTGAATGTACTAATGAATACAATAAGGAACACTGAGTAAGTGAATAAAAACATACATCGTTTATTGATCAGATTACATAGTTCCTATTACTAGTACAATAAAACAAAATGATGTCAATCCAGATGGATTCCCAATGCTTCAAGCTTGACCTTTTTGGTGATGAGTGTTTCTCTGTCAGGATGGTCTCTTATCTTGGCATTCAGGTCTTGACAGAACTTGATGTTTGCTGGGGTTTGAATTTGAGAGGCCACTGGTATGTAGCTCAGCATTGCAGCCACACCAGCCTGATCAATATCACTCCATCTTTGAAAAGCAGGGTTTCCATAGACATCAATGTAGAATAGCCCTCTTTCAGGCTTCTCTATCACTAGACAGTTCACAAATTTAACCCCTTCAGGCAGCTCCCTGTTACACTCCAGTCCAGGCACTTTAATCTCAGATTGGAACTCAACTCTCTTTCTTTTGCCAGTGGATGATTGTGGTTGAGATCCTTGAGGTGCAGTTAAGGCGGCATGAATTCCCAGTTGGGCTGGACAATCTCTCAGTCTTTCATATCTTTTACTAAGCATTTTCATCAGGTCCTTAACCACCGCATTCTTCTTCTTTTCAATGATTGGACCAAGCTCATCAAGTTCAGTGATCCCAAAGTCAGTGAATTTGAGGGGATCATAGACCTCGAAGTGTCTTTTATCAACCCCTCTGTAGACGTTCATGGCCAGTGGTTTGGTATTGGGGATGATTCTGACATCTGTGATTTTTCCAGGAAGCCTTCGGCTTGTCATTGTCCAGTTGTACTCCTCAATTCTGCTTTGCCTGAGAGCTTCAGTTTTCTTCTTCTTTTCTTCCAGCTGCTTTTTCATTGCAGCCATCTGAGCCGCCTGAGCTTCCTTGAACTTTTGCCCTGCCTGACCCTTTTGAAGTTTGCTTGGATCTAATCCCATATTTTCAGCTTCTTCGGCGACAACCTTTTCTAGTGCTTTTCTGTTCCTTTTCTCTTCCTCAGCTTGTTTTAACCTTTTTTCTTCTTTAGCAAGGTGTTTACTTAGCTGTTGTGGTGTGAGCAGGTATTCAGTGTCGCCGATTTTATAGGGAATCTTCTCAGGCTCAGAAGTTGCCATCTTGCCTTTTCCTTTGTCCTGGCCTGAGGAAGATGAAGTTGCTACCAGGGGTGGTGGTGTTGTTGTTATTGGAGTGATTACTGTCAGTGTTGTTGTTGATGATGGAGTTGGTGGGATTGATGAGATAGGTGTTGCTGAGACTGGTGGGGATGATGAGATTTGAGCCACTGATACTGTTGGTGTTGGCTCCCCCTCAGTGTGAGAAGGAGTGTCTTCAGCAATATTCTCCCCCTCAATTGTTGCCGGAGCCTCAGTGAGGGCAAGAGTTGGAGTGGGTGCTGAAGAGGGCTGAGCAGCTTGACCCTTGAAGGCCTGATAAATTTCTGAGATCATAGCCTTGATGTCTGAAGTGTCAGATTGAATACCAGTGACTTTAGTTTCCAAATTAGCCTGAGAAACCTCCAGGGTAGTCATTCTGGGCCCAAGATTCCAGGCCAGAGAAGAGGATGCCTGAGCTAAGGTAGCCACCTGCGTATTTAGAGAGTCCAATGTATTTTGAAGAGACTGGACTGAGGATGGAAGACCCTGAACATTTTCAGACTTGAGCATATTGAGTAGTTCAGTGAGGTTGGAGGATTGTTTCAAGTGCTCCTCAGTAGCCTCCAGCACTTTAGAGTTGAGTGATGGGTCTTCTTTGACAAACTCCCTGATTTCATCTATCGTGGTACCTACACCCTGAAGATGCTTGAGGAATTTAGCCATGTTTTCATCTAGTCGGTGAATGTTGTCATACATCAGATCTCTATGCTCATGAACATTTTCATCAAAGCCATGTACTTCAGTCTTTAGATCAGCCTAAATCGCAGCAGCCTCAGTGTGTTGCTCCCACAATGTGTCAGTGACCCCAGAATATAACCTTCTTGAAGCTTTGGTTATCCACAGAACTAGCTGTCTTTCAGTGAGTGGGAGAACATTATCAAATCTTTCAAATTCATCAGTGGATGAAGAGGAGTCATCATTGTCAGGCTTGACTGGTGATTCAGTATGCTCCTGTGGATCAAGCTGAGGCTCTTGTTCAGCTTGAACCTCAGCGTCCATTTCTTCTCCAGCTGATAAGATTTCATCATCAGTCTCAGCAAGTTCATCTTCAGAGAATAATATCCCAGTGACATCAGCAACAGTTAACCAGGGGTTGGTGATGGGTTCCATATCAGCGAGTGGTATGTTTCCCTCTGAGTCTTTGTCCCCCGTTGACCCCTCGGACACTGGTGGGCGTTTCCCAGTGTCTTCGCTGGAGTCAGGATTGGTTGTGGGTTCCGTATCGGCGGGTTGTTCCTTTCCCTCCGAGTCTTTGTCCCCCAGTGACCCCTGAGACACTGGTGGGCATTTCCCAGTGCCTTTAGCAGAGTCAGTGATAGTTGTATCCCTATCAGGGGGTTGTTTGATTCCCTCTGAGTCTTTGGGAGAGATCAGTGTGCCCTCAGACAAAGGCTTGGATTTGCTAATGTCATCACTGGGCATTGTGGAAGGCGCTCCCCTACCAGCGGGTTGTATGTTTCCCTCTGGATCTTGGGGAGTAGTAGGTGTGACCAAGGGCACTGACTGTGATGTATCAGTGTCCTTCCTTGTCACTAGGGTAGTTGTTGCCTGGTCAGTGGGTGTCTTTTTGGTCAAGGGATTTTTGTGCCTCTTAGGCTGTGCTCCTGAAGCCTCAGGGCCCTGAGACTTTGGTTTAGTCTTAGTCCCAGTCTGAGATTTCCCCTTTTTCTTTTTTGAAGCAGGGTTTGGAGACACTGATCCACTTTGATTGTTTACAGCAATCATGTGGGCCGTCAATTCAATGGGAGTGACGAGGGATGGGTCCTTTTGAAAATTTGAAGGGCTCAGGATGCCAGGTAAATTTCCAAATTTTTCATCCTGAGTATAATTTGAACCCAGTAACGATTGCAGAGCACAAGAGACAAACCTAGGATACGAAACGTACTTCGTCCTAGTTTTGCTCTGTAGCTTCGTTACGAGATCACTGTAAATGATCTCCCCTATGTCGACAATGACCCCATTCATCAAATCCTCCAAGCCACGGGGAATGAGCTTTTAGTGACTGGGGTCTTGTCCAAAAAAGTAGGATCTAAAACGATTTGTTTTAACCCATCCTTCACTGTGGAGGGTTCAGGATGGGCGACATAAACACCTTTGTTATAATCTAACCCTGTTGTAGTGCAAAATGTTTTGTAATCCAGGGTGTATTGTTTCCCCCCATTTAGACTGAACCTGATGAGAAACTCCCTGAGAGGTCTAAGGTTATTCTCATCAGTAGAAGGTGTCGGGTCAAAGGCTCTAGCAGTGGCCCAAAACTCCCTGAGGTAGTTTGGGTACACTACTGAGGGGCATTTTACAAAGGCCATTTTAAGTGGGCAGTTGAATAAAATTTTTATAATGTCTTTATAGGTTGGGACATTTTCAGGATATTCAAAATTTCCTATGACATTATTTGTTTTAAATTCAACATTAGTAAGATCCCCTACCCACTGAGAAGCAAACTGGAGAGATTGTGTTCTAGCCATTTCCATTAACAAGGATTTAAGGATTTAAAAAGATGTTTTGACTAGAACAATCAAAGTATTTAGATCTCTTCAAGTTTGTGATGAAAAACTTTTGTAAATGTTTACAAGAAGGGTTTTCCAGAAGAGGTTTTTAAGAGTTATTGAGCACACACAAATGATTTTGAAATGATTTTGACAGAGTTTTTTTGCATAAAAGATTTGTGTGTGTTTGTTTGAGTTGGAAGAGGGTATATATATAGAGTGATAAGAGGAGTGTTTTGTGCACAAATGGGAATATTAAGAGTCGGTTTTGAAAGCCGTTTGAATTTCCACATTTAATGCTACCACTCCATTACCCGCAGTAAAATCCCGTTTTTCAAGGGAACAGTTGCAGTGCACAGTAAAAGTGCACTTTTGCAGAGATAAAATATCAATTTGATATTTTTTTTGTGAGAGGCATTAAATGCCAAGTGGGATGACAGTAAGACAAAGAGACATATATTCCTTTATTAAATTGGCATAGTTACCAACCTAGGACATTAAAGTAACTGATACTTGGTTCATTTAGTTACTCATTCAATGCTCTTTGTCAAGTGTCAGGGACCCTGAATGAGTCTTACTCATTCAGTGAGAGGTTTATTTTGGATGTTCAGGGAGGATGAACCAATTCAGAGAACTTACTGAGATTGGTTTTCAGATACTTGACTTTCAATGTCAAGCATTCCCAATTCAGCTTTCAGTCTCCTGAAGGTAGGTTCATCCAAGGGTTTGGTGAAGATATCAGCCAGTTGATATTCAGTAGGGATGAAATGAAGTTCAATATCTCCTTTCATTATGTGATCCCTAATGAAGTGATATCTGATATCAATGTGTTTGGTTCTTTGGTGGAGGACAGGGTTGTTTGAGATTGCAATTGCACTAGTGTTATCACAGAAGATGGGCACCATTTTGTAATGGATGTCATAGTCACTGAGTTGACTTTTCATCCATAATACATTGGCACAACATCCTGCTGCAGCTACATATTCAGCTTCAGCTGAGGACATAGCCACTGATTGTTGCTTCTTTGCACTCCAACAAACCAGTTTTCCTCCAAGAAATTGACAGGACCCTGAGGTACTTTTTCTGTCCATGTTACAGCCAGCATAATCAGAATCAGAGTAACCCTTGAGATCAAACCCTGAGCATTTTGGATAATAGAGTCCAAGGCTTGGGGTTCCCTTCAGGTACCTGAGTATTCTTTTGGCTGCAGTGAGATGAGATTATTTGGGATTGGACTGATATCTTGCTATTAAACAGACTGAAAATTGTATGTCTGGTCTAGTAGCGGTTAGATACATCAGTGAGCCAACAATCCCTCTGAAATGAGTTTGATTGACTGATTTGCCAGTGAGATCAGGTCCAAGGTTGTTAGGTGGGACCATTGGTGTCTTCACTGAGGCATAGTCAAATATCTCATATTTCTTCAAGAGATTTCTGGTGTATTTCTATTGACTGATGGATATTCCTTTATCAGTTTGCCTGATTTGCAGTCCAAGAAAGTATGTAAGTTCCCCCATCATGCTCATTTCAAACTTTTTTGTCATTAGTTTTTCAAACTGTTTGCAAAGTTTGTAGTTTGTTGAGCCAAAGATGATATCATCAACATACACTTGGACTAGTATCACATCCTGTTGGGTTCTATAGACAAACAGTGTGTTGTCTATCTTTCCTCTGACAAACTTGTTTTGTATCAGGAAGGCTGAGAGAGTTTCATACCATGCCCTGGGAGCTTGTTTAAGTCCATAAAGGGCTTTGTCAAGCTTACAGACATAGTCAGGGAATTCACTGCTCTCAAAGCCTGGAGGTTGCTGAACATACACATCTTCCTTGAGATCACCATTTAAGAATGCACTTTTAACATCCATTTGGTAGACCCTGAAGTTCATGTATGTTGCATATGCAAGGAAGATTCTGATGGCTTCCATTCTTGCAACAGGAGCAAATGTCTCATCATAGTCAATGCCTTCTTGTTGACTGTAACCTTTGGCTACAAGTCTGGCTTTGTTTTTAATAACAGTGCCGTTTTCATCAGTTTTGTTTCTGAAAACCCACTTCATTCCTATGACTACTACATCCTGAGGACATTTGATCAAGGTCATGACCTTGTTTTTTATCAAACTGTTGCAGTTCTTCTTGCATAGCCTGAACCCAGCTTGGCTATTTTAGAGCCTCAGTGACATTTTTGGGTTCTATATCTGATAGGTAATCAGCATAGAGACATTCATTGGCTGAAGCTGCAGTTAGACTAGCAGCCATGCTTCTGGTGAGCATGCCCTCAGTGGGTTCACCAATGATGTTTACAAGCTCAATATCCTGAGTTCTTGTCCACTTACTTTGTGGTCTGGGATCTGAGCTTGATGATGTCACTGGGTGTTCAGAAGTGAGTTCAGGTGCAAGAGTCACAGAATCATTTAGATCATCTATAGAGATGTCTGGTTCAGGTTGGGATTCATGAGTTACAGGATCCTGATTATTTGAATCAGTGTTTCCTAACCCAGCAGAGATTGATTGATTATCAATGAACTCACTAATGGTTGGTTGGGGTAGATTGTGAGGTAAGACATAATATGAGATGTCAGCATCATCTTGATATGAGAAATTGAATTCAGTGTTGTACTCATCAGGAGGATATCTTGATGAGTCATCAATTCCTATTTCCTCCACTGAGGTGTTGGTGAACCTGATACTTTCAATGCTTTCATCAAAGGTGACATGAAAGGTTTCCTCAACTTGTTGTCTCCTTTTGTTAAAAACCCTGAAGGCTTTGGAGATCAGTGAGTAGCCTAGGAAGTATCCATCATCAGCTTTTGCATCAAACTTGCCTAGATGATCCTTGTGGTTATGAATGAACACAGGACATCCAAACACATGAAAATAGCTGATGTTAGGAAGTCTACCTTTGAAGATCTCATATGGGGTTTTATTGTGTCTTTTGACAATGATTGACCTGTTTTGAGTGTAACAGGCAGTTTTGACTGCTTCAGTCCAGAAATGTTTTGAGAGGGCTGAGCCATTTAACATAGTTCTAGCAGCCTCAATGAGAGTTCTGTTTTTCCTTTCAGCAACCCCATTTTTTTTAGGGGTATAAGGAGATGAGAAATTTTGAGAAATTCCTTTTTCATCACAGAAACTCTCAAGTTCTTGATTTCTGAACTCAGTGCCATTGTCAGTTCTGATTTGTTTAACAGTAATGTCATTTTGGTTTTCTATCTTCCTGATGAATGACATTATTGTATCAGCTGCCTGACTCTTTTTGGAAAGAAAGTATACCCAAGTGTATCTTGAGAATTCATCAACAATGACAAGTGTATACTTCTCATGCTGGATTGATCTGGGACTGACAGGTCCAAAGAGATCCATGTGCAGGAGGTGAAGGCAGCTTTTGATGGAGAAATTTTGTTTGGTTTTGAATGATGCTCTGTGGTGTTTACCTTTTTCACAGGCAGAGCATGGTTTGTCTTTTGCAAAAACCAGTGATGGTAAGCCAAGGACCTTGTTTTGTTTTGCCAAGTTGTTGAGGTTTTTGAAGTTTAAGTGTGAGAGTCTCTTATGCCACATCCAATTGATAGTTTCAGTGGCTTTAGCAAAGAGACACGTTCCATCTTGGGAGAGTGTTGACATGTCTAGCACATAAACATCATCTCTCCTAGGAGCTATCAACACAACTTCCTTGTTGGCATTGAAAATGGTACCTTGTTTATCATTGAATTGTACAATGTATTTAGCATCACATAGTTGACTGACACTGATGAGATTGTATTTGAGACCATTGACATAGGCTATTCTAGAGAAAACTATTCCATTGCAGTTTACTGAACCATAACCTTCAGTGGGACATGATGAATTATCACCAAATACTACCTTGGGTCCTGGTTCCTTTATAAACTTGTGCAGATATTCCTTCACACCAGTCATGCTTCTTAAGCATCCACTGTCTAGATGCCAAATAGGCTCCCTGGCATGTCTCTGCACAAGTAGTAAACTGAATTAGTTTCTCTTCGTGACCCACTTACTAGTGGGCTTGGATCTCAAGGTCTCTTTGAAATTTGCAATTGACTCATGGTCAGTAGTTGTGTGCATAGTGCTACCACAAGTTTTGCATTTAGAGGCTGAGGATGACTCAGTGACTCTGGGTTGTTTGGAATTTCTCCTTGCATGAATGACACTGTCATGTTGGGATGTCTCATGAGCTGGATTACCGCATATATCACAGCATGTATTCATGAGACAATCATCCTGATGATGATCATTAAACCCACAGTGAGGACACAGAGGAAAAGGTTTTGCTCTATTCTTTGGAGCAGCTTTGGAGGATGAAGCATACTGATGACCAACTTTGGTATAGTTTGCTTGACTGACAAACTGTAGATGATCTGCAGTCCCGTGATCATCCTTTTTGCAGATCATGCAAAAAAGGATTCTATAGCAGTTGTTAGTGGTATGGCTGGTGTAATGACACAGCTCACACTTTTGTTTGTTTTTGGAGGTTGACTTAGACTTTGAGGAACTGGAGGAAGCTGACTTTGTCTCCTTGATTGGTTCAGGGACCTTTTCAATGGATTCCATTTTTTCAGTGAGCTTCCTCACAAGTTCAGTCAGTTGCTGAATTTGGTCAGCTTCAGTGGGGACAGAGGATGTTGAAGTCTCAGTAGGAGTAAACTCTTGTTGGATAAGTTTTGCTTGTCTTTGTAAGATGGTTCTACCAAGTCCAGACCTTTCTTTTAGTGAATGAGGATTAAATTGTAGTGGAGTAAGCTCAGAGCTTGGAGCAGCAACCTGAAGAGGTTTCAGTGGTGGAAGCGGTGCTTGAGATTCTGCTTCAGACTCAGAGATATGATCAGTACTACTAGGCACATCATGGAGTCCAAGCATGCTCTTTAGAGCTTGACTTTCAGGCTCTAGAATCCTTCCAGAATCGAAGTTTGGAAGCTTACTCTCAGGATTAACCCATTCAATCCAACCACTGGAGTTTGGAGTTGTCAACATGTTGGTAATCATACCACCAGACACAAATGGTTTTGAACTTTGGTCTTTGTTGCGAGAGTCAGGGAGATGATCTTCACCTATGATTCTCTTTTTGCTACTGGGGGCACCCACAGCGTCAAAGACCTTGGGATTCTTAGCAGTCCAACTATCAAGAATATCTTGTTCCTTTTTAAGTTCGTCTTGAAGAGCCTGATTTCTCTTAACTAGTTCAGTGTTTTGAATTTTCAAGGTGACAGCCTCGAGCTTGGCTTGTTTTAAAATAAGCAGTTCATCTCTACACTTGTTTAATTCAAAACTTAGCTTGTTGTATTTTGAAAAGAGATTTAATCTTTGCTCTTCTACGAACTTAAGGTCAACATTAAGATAATTCATATAAGACTGCCAATCAGATTCATCATCCATAGATAGTAAGATGTTTACCTTCTTCATAGTGATGTTGACCCATTCCCCGTTTCTGGCATGATTCTTTCCAACTGCTAGCTTGTCCTCTTCTGAGAGGGCCCTCAGTGCACTGACATGCACCATTTCATCATCTGATGACACTGGCTCTTCATCCCAGTCGAAGGTCTCAGCAACAAGGCCTTTGTTTTTACCCTGCACAGATTGAACACTTTTTGTTGTTTCTGAGGGACTGGCCTCGAGCAATGCAAGCTTAGATTTGATTTTCTTATACTTAGCTTCAAAGTCAACAGTTTTGTTTTGATCAGATTTGTTTAGAAAATTTTGATGAGACTGATAGATTTTTGGTTGAAATTTGCTAAAGCCTGAGGACTGATTTGACCCTGATGGTTTATAAGAGGGTTCAGAAATTGTTTTTGAAAAACAGTCTTTTGAAAAATGACCTCTTTTGTGACACTTAAAGCATTCAGTGTCCTCATTTGCTTTGGCATTCGAAAAACTTTTGTTTCTTTTTATAAACCTTCGAGAGTTAGCAAGGAGTGCCCTTTCCTGAAATTCAGTGTTCAGGTCATTTAGGTACTCCTCACTTGATCTCTCATCAAGATCATCATCTGAATTTTCTTGAAAATCTTGAACAACTTTGTTAGAATAGAAAGCAGTTGATATTGGTGATGAGGTGGTGGTAAGGGACTTCTTGACTTCCTGAGACTTCTTTAAGTCTGGGTATTTACTGAACCCAACACCTTCAGCATCCCTAAGATGAAGATGTTCTCTTAGAGAGGCTTCAGTAATAACAATTTGTGTGCCATCCACTATGCCAATTAACTGTTGTACCCCTTCCTCAGTTGTTGAGGCAATAGCAGTTTGTCAAAACTTCCTGACAGGGGTACATAAGATAGTAGGGTTTAAAAGTAAAGCAAACCTGATGATGATTCTATTAAGGAAAGCTACTATCTTAGTGAATTATTCATTGCCTTCTGGCAAGTCCAAGCATGCCACCATGTTGTGCTTATCGACAAAATCAAGAGGAGCCATGAGCAATGAGAATGAGGGTTAGTTAAGTGGGATTTGATAGCAAAATCCTGTAGTTAATTGTGGTGGAAGCAATTGAAAAGTTATGCAATATATAGAGAGTTGGAGAATTTTGGTTGAAACGCCTTGTAAATATTTATGGTAATAAGTGAAGAGAAACCAATTAGGAAACCCTTATATAAAGAAACAGACGGTAACAACTCAACTTTCAAAAGTAATCATTGCATAACAGACTTTTGGATTAAGTACTAACGGCTAGTTCATCAGTACTAACTATGCTTATCAGTACTAACTTATAACCATCAATATTAACTTTACCCATCAGTATTATCTCATAGTTTGGAAATTATAATAATGAATCCCAATTTAGAAGGGATTAAGTGTGGTGACAGACGCTTAATCAAGGTCGGCCTTACATGGCCTCTAGTTTGGTGAAAACCAATGGTTTCAGTGCATAGCACTGCCTGTGATGGATAGTCCCATTAAAAGGGCCTTCCTGACAGGGTTTCCAGCTCGTGGCAGGTGTTGCCTCCAACACAAGTGTTGGATTCACGGTTGCTCGCTGTTCTCTAAGCCAGATGCCCTTGGGCTAGTCACACTATCTGTAAACAGATAGAATGGCAAAGAGTGGGTTAGTGCAGAATGACCTGACTAACTGAAACCATCAATTCATGTTCATTAATACCACACGATGCCACATAATGCTTTGGCATCACAGAATCCAGAGTTACAGCAAGTTCCATCTTGTGGTTGCATCAGAATGAGCATAAGTGAGAGAACCACATGTGCTGTAACAATCAGTCACCAAACCCCATCCATACTGCTTGTGCTAAACCTGAAAAGTTAGTACAAAACCAAGAAAAAACAATCCAAGAGATTTTCTTGCCAATCCGTTTTAACTTTACACAATCAGTATTAACTAGATAACTATCACTATTAATCACCAGTTTACAAAACTTTACAAAAATGAGAGAGATAAGACATATTATGCATGAAGCATCCCAATACTTATGACCAAGTATTGAAACCTTCCCAATTCAAAAGCTTTTGTTAAAAGATCTGCAACATTAAACTCAATATCAATCCTTTCAACCTAGATAAGTTTCTTTTCATTACAGTCTCTTATAAAGTGATGTCTTATCTCTATATGTTTAGTTTTAGAGTGAAAAACTGGGTTTTTTATAATGCATATAGTACTGTTGTTATCAATATAAATGACAGTGCCCATGAAATTATACCCATAATCAAGCATCTGATTCTGAATCCAGAGAACTTGACCATAACAACTTGCAGCATTTACATACTCAGCCTCAGTTGTAGAGTTTGCCACAATGCTCTGCTTCTTGCACTGCCATGAAATCAACCTATCACCAAGAAACTGACATCCTCCTGTGGTTGACTTCCTATCAAGACTTGCCCTAGTATAGTCACTGTCAGAGTAAGCTACCAGATCAAAGGGAGAGTCCTTAGGATACCAAAGGCCTAGTTGAGCGTGGCCTTTCAGATATCTAAAGATTCTTTTAACTGCATGCATGTGAGAAAGCTTTGGAGAGACTTGGAATCTTGCACAAGCACACACTGCAAACATAATATCTGGTCTGGAGTGTAGGATCGTAAATATTGTGTTGATGATGATTCGGGTGGCCTTGGTTGATGATGAATCAAGTATGCCATGGTTTAGAGAGAAAAAGAGATGAGAGGGTGTTCTAGTTAGAGAGTTGTAATACAAAATGCAAGGTTAGATTAATGAGAAGCACCACCCCTTCCATGGATGGAAGGGGTATTTATAGTTACAAATGATACGCCCTCCTGACGGGCTGTGGATCAGGCATAATAGTGGGTAAAGACCAGTCCTTCCTCCATGGTGTTACACTAAACTAAACTACGCTACAAACTAACTAATTAACTGCTAAATAACGTGAATAACGACATGTCTACGATCTAACATATGCTAGACCATAATTGGGGTGACCGACACTTTAACATGGAATTTCCAATTCCTAACAATCTCCCCCTAAGGGAGGTCACCCCATGAAATACATTTTGCATCCTAGCATTCTATCTTTGTCTTTAGTTCTGAGCTCGTAGACTTCAATTCTTCAAGTTCCGCAATCTTTGTGTTTTAGTAGCGATTCTTTAAAGTCCGCAATGATTTGTACTTTTAGTGGAGGCCTTTAACTGATCCACATCTTTGATGATCTTCGAGCATTCATTGAGATCATCACTTAAGTGTGGATGCACAAGTCATGATTTCTTTAATTAAGTGTGGATGTTGTGAGCATGCGGCTTTGGATTGACTCCTCAATTCTGATCAGCTGCAACCGCCCAAATGTACCTGCAAACAACAGTTAGCAATAAAACACACGAAAGTGTCTTTGATCACTTTCGTTGAATTGAGGTACACGGCCCACGGCCCACGGTTCCCTGTTGATCAGTACAAGTACTGCCTGTGATCAGGTATAATTTTGAAGAATCTCCTTGACAGGGTTTCGCAGCTGTTCAAGCTGTTCTCAAACCGGAACGTCTCAAAGAAGACAACACGGAGTGAGTGAACCAGCGAATTGAGATTCACTGATTGATGAAAAATTGATTTGAAAACAATCATGTATTTCTTAGAAGAAAGAGTTTTGCAATACGATGAAGGTTTTATGAGAAAGATCAATTTTCAATCAAAAATACCTTTTCTATTTGAAAAAGAATACACATTCGATGTGCTAGAGAAAAGAAGATTTGCACATCGAACGGTTTTTCCAAAAGTATTTTTTCAATCAAAGATACTTTTTGTGTTTGAAAATGAATACACATTCGATGTGCTAGAGAAAAGAAGATTTGCATATCGAACGGTTTTTCCAAAAGTATTCGTCAATTCATATCCTGGACCAAGGTTGATTCAATAATGAATCGCCCCATTATTTCTATCCAGTTGTCACAAGCTTGATCTTTAGAAAAGATCTCACATGTCACCCACCAAGATCTTGTTTGATGTTGGCTTAAGAAGGATTTCCATCTTCATCGTGAATATTTTTACATATCACTCGGATGTTCTGGCAATACCACAAGGATAATGCGTAGGACTCTTAATATATTCTTACTTTCCACATTGTGTGAAACAGCAAGTCTTCATTAATCTTTGTGTCATAATGAGATATTATGGATGATCTCTTGGCTCTAGACTCAATAGTGCACTTTTGGTTTCCTATGCCGGAGACTAGGGAGAGGGTCTCCTTCTTCAATATCAACCATCTCTAAGAGAAAGTCGATAGATAATGTCGGTTCCCCGTGAGAATGAAACAAGCCATTTAAAGAGGAACTTGAGTAGCTTGGGAAGTTTAGTGCAGTGCGTCACTGGGTCCATGACGTCTTGTCTTCAATACCGGCGTTACCTTAGTAACCACCAGTAGCATATGTATTGAACCCGGTTATTGCCCTAAGGTTGAATTATTGGAGGGCTGTATATTTTCACCCTTTTTCACATTCATTTCTTTTTCATTCTTCAACCCCTTCAGTGCTTACCGAGACTTCATAACTAGAACCTTGTTGGGTTTATTCCATTTCTAGCTCTATCTCAGTCCGCACTCTTCCCATATCTCACTTTTCTCCTTTTTTTCATCATACCTAAGGACTCTACACTATCTAGTAGATTGTCCCTGGGTAGATCCCTCCGGCTCTGGCGGGATCGTGGGAACGAATACCTAACCTAACCATCCTTATAACACCATGCATAAAGTAAATTGGTCGGTCTTTTGGTATTGTTCAATCTTCGTTGAAACCAATTGAAAAATCATTTGGAAAAACAATCAAGGTACTTGTGATATAAAATCAAAACATTTTGTACCTTAATTATTTTTGATCTTTTTGAAATGCTCCCCCTCAACATGTGCATAAGATTTTGAAATTGTTTAGCACATGGAGGCAAGAGTTCTTTGAAATAATTTCATGATCACAATTTCCAAAGAAAAAGCCATTTGATTTTCTTTGGTGAATTCTCCCCCTCAATATGTGCGTAGGATATTTGAAATAATTTTATCACATAGAGGAAGGAGTTCTTATGAAGAACTTTCACGATCACACAAGCCATTAAGAAATCATTTAGAAAATCAATCAAGGTACTTTATGTTAAAACATAGAAATATTAGTACCTTGAAAGTTTATTTTCTTTTTGAAATGCTCCCCCTCAATATGTGCTTCGAGATTCGAAAGCGTTTAACACATATGGGAGAGCAGCATGCACATTTGAATCAAAACGATCACCTTTTATCAAAATTCATTAATAAATCACAAATTCTACCCCGATCAAAAATATCAAACCCTTTGAGATTTTGGATCCCAAGTGATTTAATAAGGTTTAGAAAACATGAGAAAATATGTGGCCTTGTTTAAATACTCTTCTGGTTTTTGGTTAAATGCTCCTCCACAATCATGTGCATTATGTATTTCAAAATCGTTTGGCACATGAAGGAAGGAGAGCTTTAGAAACAATCACCCTTTAAAACCGATTTGAGATTTAAATCACGATCTCTCCCCGGATCAAAAATTTCAAACCAATTGAGATTTTGGATCCCGATTGATTTAAATCATTTGGAAAATTTTGGGGAAAGACGTGGCAAGATTTAATTTTGAAAAATGACTGATAAGGACCATTTTAAGACATTAAAGATTGTTAGTGTCAGGTATGATTGTTTTAAGAGATCTTTAAGTAAAATAAAACAATTTCACAATCAAACAAGAACAGAAAAAAATTCATTTTGACAGATCTTGATTTTTAAAGAAAATCATACCATGACATAACATTAAATATTTAAATTACCACATTTTAATGTACAAACGGACTTTTTGATGAAATATCGTTTGAAAATATTTAATTTGAAATCACTGAAGATTTGACAAAATAAAGTCCGATTGATTTCAAAACTTTGAATCCGATTTATTTTCAAAACAATATTTTTCATTTTCAAAACAATATTTTTCAAAATTGTTGTTGCTGAGGATTGGAAGAAAACCATCTGCTGATGCAGTGAGACTTCTTTCGTTGCATTTTTTATGCCAACTCTACATAGAGGTCAAATTAAGCTCCATTTCTTCATTTGATGATGAAGAAAACCATCTGCTGATGCAGTTAGACCTCTTATGTTGCATTTTATCATGCCAACTCTCCATAGAAGTCAAATTAAGCTCCGTTTCTTCATTTGTCAACCCAAGATATAGTTACCCTTTCCTTTCGGCATCCAATCATCATCGTTTGTGGGATCCGGATCGGGAACAATCTTATGAACCATGATATCTGCATATGTTAGTGGACACAAACAGATATATGGTGGTCGACACCCAAACAACAATCGACTAATAAAAGTCAATTCAACATATCAATCAGATCATATAAAGCATGGGATTTTATGTGTTCATCAAACTCTAATCATCTAATCCTAACAATCATATTCTAAATTCCTAGTCCTTCGACATAGGCAAATATCATTTTTAATTAAGCACGTAGGATAATTAAGAAAGCCCGTTAGATGATGTAAATTTGAAGAACATTCTCCCCCTCAATCAATGACTCATTTTATGAAAAGTTTAAAATGCGCTGAAGTCATTGATTGAGTTTTCAAATTTTTACGAAAACTTTGAATTTTATAGATTTTCAAGCAACTCATTTTTCACCATTTAGAAAACAACAGATATTTTTCTGAAGAATTTTTAGACGGAAAAAAATTTGTGTAGGAACAGCAGTCCTTCGACATACTTTCCTTATTTAGTTTTAGGATAAGTGCACAATAGTTTTAGGATAATAGCAAGCCATAGTTTTGAAGAACGGGTTACAGTCTAAAGTAACTGCAAGCCATTTGATTTTGAGACATGTTTTGAAAAAGAATATTTACACCTCCTGCTCGAACTTCATCTATGGTCCCGTGCCATTGTTGAATGACATTTCTAAGACCGCAGATGTTATCGATACCAGAAGACATGTCTTTGAAAAACAATATTTTTGGTATTTTGAAATTTTCTTATTTTTATGGATTTTTGTTGATTTTATATTTTTCTAATTTCTTTTTCTGGTTTTATATTTTTGTATTTTGGTTTTTAATAATTATTTACAGATAGAGTAGATGATATAGTTTAAGAAGATGATGATACGAGTACCGAGATAAGGATATTGAACAACACGTCGTAGAAGATAGAATTCGTCATCTCTTAAACTTCCACCACCAAAGCTTCCGAGGCTCCAGAATTGAAGATAGAACCCGAGCCTTTGAGAAAGAGAGACTTTGGCAGCTTCCCCCCAAACCGAAAATCCTTATGTTGAGCAGATTCGAAGCTCTATTTAAAGCTTGCTTTAGCCAGGTGCACAAGGAAGCACACCATTATCATTGATCTTGCTGCTCTTTTTAAGAATAATCACCGTGATTCTTCGTTCAGGGTTATATCATCCAATAGAAGAACAACAACATATCATCCCACATATAAATAATCTTCTCAAATTCCTTTTCCACTGAAGTCTGAAGCGATCCATACCAAAAAGTTGTCAAGAGACCACTTCCCCCAAGTAGATGAATTGATGCAGTCAGTCTCTTAGACTAGAGCTCATGAACCCGAATACACATATACCCGAAGACAGAGAAACTTATACCATCGAAGTAGCAGATTAAGTCCGATAGCCAAAAAATAACCCCCGATGTATACTTTTCTCTCCCCTGATGATAGTGTATGAAGCTCAAGAACCCGAAGTACCCGAATGCCCAAAGAGAGAATAACCGATAACATTGAAGAAGCATGCCAAATCACTGATTATCTCTGCGGATGACTATCTCTGCAGATGTCAACTCCGGAATAAGTGATTATATCTCTGAATCACTGATTAAGCACTCAAGTGAAACAACTGAGCGCCCCCAATGTACACAATTCTCTCTCCCCTGATGATTGCGATAACATCGAAATCATCACACACTTGTGTACCTCTTTTATCTTTAGAAACTTTCTCTTACATCACTTCCCCCACGTAGTTGGAATAATAACACTAAAAGCCTTGATGATTAAAACCTTGAGTTTCTCTGCGATCATGACATTTGTCTTCCCGGGATATCTTCAATCACTTAAAAGAATTAAGTTCATCAAGTTTACTCGCTTTGTGTTTAGATGAGTGTCTCCTTCCCCCTTGCTGGTTTTGACACTTCAGAATCAGCAACATATTTTAAGCCCAACTACTTGAAATCTTTTTTTGAGAAGACCACATTTAATCTTTGTGAGAATCAACTTGCTAAAGAGTGTGAGCAAGTCTAATTGGGGATTAAATCTGACATTTCACTCTCCCCCAATTAGTGCTCTCCCCTAAACCGACAATCTGTTTGATAAATGCCAAGATTAAGAAGAAGTCTTTAACTAATCAAATGCAACTCGTCTTTAGTCTTCTAACATGTAGCAGAGAATGTAGAATCGACTGTAAACTCGACCTTCTTCAAGATTGTCCGAATGGTGAATAGAAATTTAACATCTTCTTCTCACCACATGCATTCCCGTTAACTTGTATATAGCAAATCTCCTTAAATCAAATCCCTCCCAATCAAACAAGAACAGAAAGATGTTCATCAAGGAAATCAACCCCGCAACTGGAAGCACTTTGTCGTTAAACTCATCAGTCCGTGAGAAGATGTCAACCAACGGCTCATAGAAGAAACTCCATGTAAAGATGACCCGATAAGAAGAAGCTCGGTTCTTATATGAGTTAGGAGCCGTATGACCATATATTCTCATATGTCAATCAACCATGCAGAATTATCACACTTCTTCTCCCCCTCAAGAATTGCATACGGAGATACCATTCTTGATTAAACAAATGATTATCATCTAAATGTATTCTATTCACACTTCTCCCCCGCAAAATTAGCACATGATGTCGCCATCGTCATTATAGTCGAGCAAGTGGAATAAGAGAACAATCATCGGTAGTCCGGTTCACTTGATAACTGAAAGCGCGTGGAAAAAGCATGAAGCATGTTGATGAGAATGGTCATAAATGAGAAGATTTCTCTTCTTTTGAAGATAATGCGCACTGAAACGTACACATTTCTTTTCTTTGAGGTACGAGGCTTGAACTGTTGTGTTCAAACGTCATAAGAAGATTTCTCTTCTTTCGAAGATAAAGCGCACTGAGACGTACACTTTTCTTTTCTTTAGAGTACGAGGCTTGAACTGTTGTGTTCAAACGTCATAAGAAGATTTCTCTTCTTTTGAAGATAAAGCGCACTGAAACGTAAACTTTTCTTTTCTTTTAGAGTACGAGGCTTGAACTGTTGTGTTCAAACGTCATAAATCTCTCTCTTTTCAATCTCTCTTTGCAAACTTGTACTCAACCCTATTATCATTCAGTAGGCTCTTTGTCGTGACAACTGATGGAGAAAACCCAATATGATGAATTTGACCCTGAAGTAGAATGACCCGAACTTGTGACTTAAACTTGCACACATGTAACAAAGAGCGGTGCCGAGAGTTCATGCTCCATTGAATCTCTAAGTACTATATACTCTTCAAATAACCAACCATCAAGTATAAGACATACATCGCCTCTTGAAAATCCGTAATTGAATGTGACACTGAGCACTACAACGTAACTTCTTAAAGTGATAGTTATTTTGTGGTGGTAAAAGCCCAATTCCCCCAAGTGGTAAAATAAAAGGAAAAAGTCACTCAACAATAACTAGATTTCCAAGTCTTTTTTTTTATAATAAGCTCGAACAAGGATCTTGAAGAATCTTCATCCAACCATCCCCGATACCTTTAGATACTAAGTACACTCGGCCGTGATATTTCACTTCAACCTCAAATAAATAATACTGAATTAACGCCGTTGTCACATCTTCTGGTTAAAAGCTCAAATCTAGCCTCCTTTAACGTTTTAAGTGAACAATGATAATGGTTTCATCCCGACCATGGTTAGAAGCACATAACCCCGTAAAACCATGTAATAACCAAACTGCCATGACGAATATCTAAACACACATCCAATTCATGAAGTACACCCTTTTATCCCTTCTTCGAAGTAGAAACCGTATCACCATCATCAGATAAGATTTCGAAATACACTTTCCTTTCTCCAGGATGGTTCCATCAAAACGGGATTTTACAATTCTATGGTTTAAACCGAAAAATAGTTTCTTTAGCGGGATTTTACAAAACCAATAATAAACCGTAAGATAGATCCGGAAATGCACTTTACTTTTACCAGGATGTTTCCATTGTTATGGGATTTTACAAGTCTATGATTTAAACCGAGAAATAATTTCTTTCGCGGGATTTTACAAAATCAAGACTAAACCGTAAACAATTTCAGCTTGAAAGTGTTATGACAAATTAGGTTTTCGTGAATATCTGTTTTAGGGAACATGCAACGGTTCTTCAACGATTCTTTTACCCATATGTAGACAACTTCACAAACCATACTAAGTCGAGTAGTATACACTACTTTCCCCTGAGGTTGATTGTAAAACATCAAAGTACACGTTTCTCCCCCATGATGGTTTCGAACTTACGGAAGCATCATTAACGTGTACGACCATCAATTATGCTTTGTGACATTAGCCCAGCTAAATGTGATCCATCAGCTCATCCAACACCACAACTCAATCCATTTGATCCAATAAGACACGAGCGCCCCAATCAAAAAGAAGAAAATCCGTGCGGCCCATTTCATCAGCCATAGAACCCGATCCATTCCAAGATATCCCATCCGGATATAAATCCTATCAAACCCTAAATATTAGCACATTAACCCTAAACCACACTCAAAATAAAAACGCCTCTCACCATATTATCTCCTCTCACCAAAAAGTACTCCTCTCATTTAGATCTCATCTAACATCAATCATAATCGAACGATTCATATTTATCGATTCACCACACACACAAACTCCTTTCAACTTGATATATTCATATAGCTTCGAAGAGATTGAAGAACACGACTGAACGGGTTTCATCTTCATGATCCTAAGGAGGATTGCGGGTAGGTTTTAATTGTTGATTCTGTAAACGAACCTAAGAATAAGAGACTAACGAATTTGTTAATACTCTATTCCTTTTTATTCGAATATCAATTGAAGCTTAACTTCAACAATTAAATCGATGAAGATATAATTTCATGTATTTAGACCATCGATAGTCTTGATGTCTCATTGAATACACACGAAAATAATATGAGATTCTTTTAATTTATCTTGTTTTGATACTTGATTGTTTGAGAGTTGAGGAGAGGGTGTGAGGGTCCTTTCGGTTGAGTCTAGATTAGGTTCAGTTTTGTTTTGGTCGGATTTTTTCAGTCGGTTACTATTGACCATGGACCGGTGATGGTAGTTAACTAAGGTCGTGGTGTTTTGGTAAATGGTATTAGCGGTCGTTGGTCTAGTTTCAGTTTATGCATAAGTGCTTTCATCATCTTCATCTCTTCTTTTAATTTTTTCAGACAAGTCGCTATTTTTGACACAAGTCGCTACTTGACAAGTCGCTTCCATGAGTCAAAACTCATGAATAATACAAACTGCTTTTTTTGACACAAGTTGCTTGTATAACACAAGACGTTTTTTTTAAAGCACAAGTCGCTTCACAGGATACATTGAATCAGGACAGATAGGACAAGTCGCTATCAGTTTTTTTGACTTTTTTTGGCGAGTTATTCCGACCATGTTTTCCGACCATCTTCATAGCAAACCCAGAAAAATGTATAAAGGATGCATCATTATTGACCCATTTTGACCTCGAAAATATGACCTGAAAGACCACAATTTTCACATATTGGTACAAAGTCAAATAGAAAGAGATACACGACCTGTTTGGACTAAATGACACAAACCAGATAATGTAACATTTGTTGGGACGAGGACATTTTGACCAAATCAAAGGAATAAGTAAAACAATGTTAAAAAACTGTTTATCATATGAATATGGGAAAAACAATAATTTCCGACCAAGAAAAGTGCCAAAACAGTTTTAACAAGGTACAAAAACCACAACAAATCAACACAACACAATAACCTGGCTCTGATACCAATTGTAGGATCGTAAATATTGTGTTGATGATGATTCAGGTGGCCTTGGTTGATGATGAATCAAGTATGCCATGGTTTAGAGAGAGAAAGTGATGAGAGGGTGTTCTAGTTACAGAGTTGTAATACAAAATGCAAGGTTAGATTAATGAGAAGCACCACCCCTTCCATGAATGGAAGGGGTATTTATAGTTAAAAATGATACGCCCTCCTGACGGGCTGTGGATCAGGCATACAGTGGGTAAAGACCCGTCCTTCCTCCACGGTGTTACACTAAACTAAACTACGCTACAAACTAACTAATTAACTGCTAAATAACGTGAATAACGACAAGTCTACGAGCTAACATATGCTAGACCATAATTGGGGTGACCGACACTTTAACATGGAATTTCCAATTCCTAACAATGGAGGCAGTCAAATACATCAATGATCCAATCATTGATCTGTAGAGGTGCTGATCAACTTCTTCACCATCAGCATCTGGAAGTAATGGCTTATTATGCTCCATAGGAGTGCTTGCAATCTTTGTATTATCATAGCCAAACTTCATCAAAATCTCCTTGACATACTTATCCTGACTAATAAATATGCCATATGTCTTCTGCTTGACATGTAGCCCAAGAAAAAAGGTGAGTTCTCCTATAGAAGTCATATGAAACCTGTCATGCATCAACTTTTCAAACTCTCTGCATAGATCCTGCTTGGTTGAGCCAAAAATAATGTCATCAACATAGATCTGAACCAGCAGGATATCATTCTTCACATTCTTGATGAATAGAGTATGATCAATCTTCCCTCTTCTGAACCCATTGCCCAAAAGATACTTGTCTAAAGTTTCATACCAAGCTCCTGGGGCCTGATGCAGACCATAGAGTGCCTTTTGAACCATGTATACTTTGTCAGGAAAGTTGGGATCTTCAAAGCCTGGAGGTTGACAGACATAAACTTCCTCCTCAATCTTTTCATAGAGGAAAGCACTCTTCACATCCATCAGGTATACTGTGAAGTCTTTATATGATGCATAGGCCAGGAATAGTCGGATAGCTTCAATCCTTGCCACTGGAGCAAAGACCTCTTCATAGTCAATCCCTTCCTGTTGTGTATACCCTTGAGCCACCAGTCTAGCCTTGTTCCTTATTACCACACCCCTTTCATCCTTATTGTTTCTGAAAACCCATTTAGTGCCAATAGCTCTCTTGCCTTCAGGAAGATCCACCAGAACCCATACATTCTAAAGTTTGAACTGGAGAAGCTCTTCTTACATTGCTTCTACCCATGCTTCATCTTCAAGAGCTTTGTAGACTTTCTTTGGTTCTGCCTGTGAAACAAAGCAAGCAAAGAGACATTTTTGAGTGTCCCCATGAATTCTTTCTTCATAAATGGCACTAAAGAATCCAGTCTCACTATGCTGAACTTTAGATCTTGTAGTTCTTTCAGCATTGACATCCCCAATAACATTTTCCAAGTGATGATCCGGATTGATTCTTTTATGTGGGGTAGCAGGAACAGCATAAGATGAAGCTATATTAGTAAAATCAATCTCATCAGCTTCATCATAGGGATCAGGAACCTCTGTATTTACTGATGGAATAGAATGAGGATCATCAGTACTAATTTCTGGCTCATCAGTACTAACATGTGGCTTATCAGTATTAACCACATTAGTACTGATCACTTGAGGTTCTATTACTGTGTAATCTGTATTGGTTACACCTTCTTCAGCATTAGAATCATTAGTCTTTTGAGGCTGATCATCATCTTTGTTTGCCTCTCCTGAAGAAGTGCTTCCAACTGAGTTGTCCTTCCAAATGGGCAATAGGACACAGTCATCATTATCATCATCAGAATCTGCATCAGGACCTTGCTTTTCTCCTGCAACAATGTTAGAATCCACAGAAACAGGTACATAGTTCATAGATTATGTTAGCATATCAATATCAAAAAGCCATTTTGGTCCTTGCCCCTCTACACTAGTTGTGTTCTCAAGAAACTCTATGTGCAGATTCTCCTCTATCCTTCTGGTTCTAGAATTATAAACCCTAAAGGCTTTACTATTCAATGAGTAGCCAACCAGATATCGACTATCAGATTTTCCATCAAACTTACCTAAGTGATCAATGGTATTGAGAATAGAGACATGACACCCAAAAGGTTTAAGAAAGTCTAGGGTAGGCTTTCTACCTAAAAACAGCTCATAGGGAGTCTTGCCATGAGGCTTTACTATCAGTACCATGTTCTGAACATAACAAGCAGTATTAACTGTCTCAGCCCAAAATGTTGTGGGTAACTTGGAATCTGCTAACATAGTCCTAGCAGCCTCTATCAATGTCCTATTTCTCCTTTTAGCAACCCCATTCTGCTGAGGAGTTCTAGCTACATTGTATTCTCCTTTAATACCCTTAAGCTGACAGAAATCATTCATTACTTGGTTTTTAAACTTTGTCCCATTATCACACCTAATGATTTTAACTTTCTTATCAGTAAGGTTCTCTACTGCAGTTATGTAAGACTTAAGGATTTCGCTGGTCTCATCCTTAGTATTCATGAAGAAAACCCAAGTAAATCTGCTAAAATCATCAGTCACAACCAAACAATACTTCTTAAAATTTAGGCTGCTAACAGAGGTGGGGCCAAATAAGTCCATGTGCAGCATATGAAGTGGTTGGGTGATAGAGTTCAAAACCTTGGGCTTACAAGAGGCTCTATGCTGCTTCCCTTTGAGGCATGCAATACATGTCTGTTTATTTTCAAATCTTTTTTAGGGTAAACCTCTTACATGGTTATTTTTAGCTAAAAGATTTATTACCTTAAAGTTCACATGGCCTAGCCTTCTATGCCATAACATAGATTCATCCAAAGAATCTGTAGCAACTAAACATGTAAGGTTTTCTTTGGGAACTATGTTTTTCATACTTACACTGTACATATTGCTTTTCCTAGGGAACTTAAGAAGCACCTGATCTTCACTAGGCATCTTAAAGTTAAGAGATAAAACCAAGCAATCAGTATCTGTGAATAGAACAAAAATTTTCTTTTCACACATTTGTGACACACTGAAAAGATTGTATTTGAGTTCTTTCACATCTTCAAAGTCCAAATTACCAGTCTTAATTGTGCCTTTACCATTAATTCTTCCACTTATACCACCTCCAAAAGAAACATATCCTCCATTCAAATCAGTGAAGTCTGAAAGATAGGATAGATTTCCAGTCATGTGCCTGGAACACCCATTGTCTGAATATCCAAGATCATCATTATTGTTGGAATGTCCCTGCACAGAAGATAAAGGATATTAGTTCCTTTTGGGGACCCAAGTCATTACTGACTTGGATCTTCCTCGTGCATCAATGTAATCATGTTTCTTGAGAGTAACTGATGCACTGTTGGGTTGAGTAGTCTTTCTAACCCAACAAGCTGAGGGCTTAACAGCATTGCCTCTGATTCCCTTAGCAGCACTCACTTTAGAACCAACTGTCTTCATTTTTGGCTTAAAAGTATTAACTTTTGGCCTATCAGTTTAAGTTTTGGCTCATAAGTATTAACCTTTTTCTTGTAAAACTTGATTTGTTCATCATAAGATTTAAAGGTTTGTGCTGCTCTAGTATTAAAGGGCCTTGGTGAAGTAGATGGTGATTTTGAAAAGGTTCTTTTGGGTCTTTCACCAAATACTCTGGGTTGTGGTCTAGCAGTATTAACTGGCTTTGTAGTTTTCAAAGATTTTATGCCAGTTTTAAGAAGAACTGCTCTTGGGGTCATGATGGGTTGAGGTCTCATAGGGTGTCTGCATTGAGCCTGCAGATGAGAAAAACTTCCACACACAAAGCAAGATTTATTATACATGACAAATTTATCTCCTAGTTGCTCAGATTTTAGTTGGTTTCAGTTTCTTTTGTTACCTCTAGGACTAGATGACCTGTGTCTATACATCTCAGTATATTTTACTGGTTTCCTAACAGGGTTGTCAGTTGGTCTTACAGGTTTAGTGGCCTGTTCTTGCTTTGGTTCACCAGACTCTGCACTTGTCTTTTTATTTTCAAACACATACACCTCAGGTAAGGAAGTGTCACTGGCACTTTCAAAGGTCTCATCAGTCTTTTCAGCCTTGGACCCAATGGGTTCTCGGACAAATGTGGGTGCCTTAAACTCTTCTAAGCCATTATGTTCAAGGTTTATTCCAGGTGGTGTCTCTCTCTAGCTCTTCTTTTAACACAGTTATGGTGGTGTCTTTAAAAGAAATTTCCCTATTAAGTACAGCAGTTGCTTCAGTAAACTTTGACTCATTTTCTTTATAATGCACAATTTGTTTTTCTAAGACTGCTAGGCCTCTTTTATGATTTTCTAAATTATAAGTGGTTTTGGAAAATTCTTCAACCAGTTTGTCATATTGAGTTTTAAGAGACTCATATTCACTTAATGAGACACGTGTATCTGAGCAATTTGATTTAGTAAGTACCTCAGATACCAAAGCCGTATTGATTGGACTTTCCTCATCATCAGCCATGAAGCTCCAATCATATCCAACACCATCAATAGCCACCATTGCTTTAGAAGTTGAGTCATTTGTTTCACTACTTTTTCCCTTGTTCCTAGGGCTTCTGCATTCCCTGGCAAAATGCCCAAGCTTGCCACAGTTGTAGCATTCTACCTTTCCTTTGTCAAACCCAGCAGTATCTCCATCATTGATCTTAATCTGCCTACCAGTTCTCTTCATGAACCTTCTTGCCCTCATACTAATCAAGGCAATGTTCCACTTGATATCCATCTCTTCCATATCATCCCCATCTATCTGTTTCAGGTCATCATGAGTGATCTGAGACCCATGTTGTTGCTCAGAGATAAAAGCATAGATTGTACTTTCATTGATGCCTGCTGCAGTGGTAACCAAACAATCAGTATTAAGATTAGTACTAGAAGTACTAACACCAAAACTGTCCTTATCAGCACTAGTGACTGGATGAGCTACAAAAGCTATGTTTTGTGATCCTGATAACGCTACACGCGTCGTTCGGGGTCAAGGAAACTTCCTTTTCTTCGAGCAAGTTTTATAACACCCTAGGCAGTGAACCTAATCGTTGTAGTGTAGTAATTAGGGTAAGCCACGGGTATTGATATCGTTCTCTAGGGGAATAGGAATGCTAGTAGGGAGTTACTACGCTAAGGTTAAGGTTGAGGAAGATTATTTTTTATCTTTTTATATTTTATGAAAATGGAAAGGTACGAATCTCGGGTATTGGATTTGGGGGGTTGGTATTTCTACCGATTACTCTACTATTATCTAATTATCTAAACTAAGGTTGTGGGAGTCTATGTCTAATTAATGTGTGCTCGTATGATAGTTTAAAGATGTGTTTACTTAGTTTGTATTACTCCTTAATTATCTCCTATTGATGGTTGAGTGTCACGTCTTATTCCTAGTTGCGTTGTGTTTCTAAAGTTGTAGGGTATGCGTTTCTCCCTAACTCTTTGAACTTACCAAAGGGTCTTGTCTACAAATCCACATAGAGATTATAGACTCCTACTCTAAGGCACTCTTCGGATGTTTTAGCCTACAATCACTCAGGTAATCATACTCTAAGGTTCACAAAGATGAATCAAGCATTAAGTACACAACGAATGACCTATCGCATTACTAGATCATTAATCAACTAAGATAAGAAACAACCAATCAATATTCAATAATTAAGTTTCATACTTCCTAAGCAAACACACAAATAAATTAGCCGGACATGGAGAACATGCAAGCATACACACAAATAATCAAAGACATAATTGAATTAATGAAGCAAAGACTTATCTTGGTGTAAGATAGGGTTAAAAACCCTAAAATACTGTACAAGACACCTTAGGTTCGGTTTTAGGTTTTTACTCCAAAGACTCTCCACACAAAGACTGAAAAATTCGGATTCTATATATAAGATTACAATTGCGACGGCGTCACCTTATGTTTAGTGACGCCGTCGTGTCGCCGCCATTAGGGTTTCGTCTTGGCCACGTTAACCTTGCGACGGCGTCACCTTATGTCCGTGACGCCGTCCTCTTCAGCTTCTGACGTCGTCTGGATCGCATCTAGGCCGTCTGAGTAGCGACGACCTACTCTTTCACACTAGACGCCGTCTCTTGAAAACATGAGTTTTGAGTTCTGACCCGTCGCAACAATTCTCCGACGGCGTCGCAAATAGCTCCTGACGCCGTCGCCTTCTACATTCAGCGACTGTGAGTGCCTGATTTCGACTTTGGCCATTTTCTTCATATATTCGCGCCTTTTCGTCCAAATAAGTGTCATTCCAGCATTTTGCCTTCACGAGACCTAAAAAGTGAAAAGGAACGATATTAAGCAATAACGGATACAAAAGTGATCAAATAAGGACTTAAACGACCCCTCAAAATGGTACCTTTTAAAACCTTATCAAATATCCCTACACTTGTTATTTGCTTGTCCTCAAGCAAATGTGCTTTTAGCCAATTAATTTGTAAGTTAGGGGTCATTCAGCATTAATTCAAAACGGTCCACAACACATATAAGCCCCGCAAAAGTCATAACAAGCACGGAAATTACATACTAGCACCTCACATGGGGTGTTTGGATACTCACATCTCTCTCAGGTGTATAAATGAAATATAACAATATAGGAAATGGAAGATAAACACTCATTAACCGGTCCTAGTACATAGATTACCATAGGCTTGAGAATAGATCAAACCTCCATCGCTTTGGCGTAAGCACCTAGGAAAGACTATCAAAGAGGTCTTTAAAGGGTTGTAATGTTAGGCTTACGGTAGGGAAATAAGGGTTTGGTGGGATAGGCTATTTAGTGGTGGTAAGTCAAAAATCTTTATGTTAACTGCATATGAAGAATGGCGTTGCTAAGCCAAGACTCGACACTCTAAACTCTAGATAACTGAAATAAACAAACATAAATTAAAAGATAGATGTAGGATGGTAGCCCGTATGTTTTTTTTTTTTTTTTTTTTTTTTTTTTTTTTTTTTTTTCACTCTAATTTTTTTTTTCTCTTTTTCTATTTTTTTTCGATTTTTTTTTTCTTTTTTTTTTTTTTTTTTTTTTTTTTATCATACACTTTTACTCTACCATCCTCTACAATAACATCAAAATACTAGGGATTTACAGGGATATCCCTACACTTGAGTTTTTATTATTCTAACACTAATTTGACCCGATCTGACAAGATCAAACCACTTGGGGTACATTATTATGCAAACAAAGGGAATTTGAATTTAACGTTCCCTTCCCGTCATTTCATAAACTTTAACTTTTCCCATGAATCCCAATCATCCCAAAACTGTATACAAAGGATATGACTCGACTTAGCAACTTATGCAAGCAACTAGATAATTGAACTAAGGGTTTGGGGTGATAACAAATAATTGCACTAAAAGTGAGTGCATAAGGGTTAGGCTAAGGCGATTTGGGTGTATATTTGGGGGTGGGGTGTAAACAATGCTCTTCACTGATATTCCGGAAAAACCGAAATATCACGAGAACCGCGAAAAGGATAGGCTCTGAGGGGTTAACTAGGGGTATCGTGTACTAAAGATGAGTACAACGCAAAGGGTGTGGGGGAATTACTCAACCGATGTGGAAGAAGTAATTATATTACGGGTATCAAACAAGGGTTTTCCTAATGCCTCTTATCATTTAGTTATTCCTAACTACACAAGTGTAGCCTCACTTGCGATCTCGGAATGCATCACAAAACAAGTTCTAGAATCTAATATACTACCGGTTCACACTCTAAGCATTAAAGATGAATGCTTTAATTCCTACTAATCTAAGGGCGATCCTCACATTTTGGGTGGAATTTGGGTGGTAAAGGGTTTTTGTGCTAGTCATATAACTTCCTATCCATGAGACGCTTTTGTTAAGACTAATGGCCCACTCTTATATGTCATGAAAAATTTTAAATTTGGTGCCAAAATTACCCTAACCGACATTTCTCATGGTTTATTACACAATCACAATTGGACAAAGCAAATAGTCAAGGATAAGCATAGTTTCAAAGTTCCCGTTTTATTTTCCCTCCCTACACTTAAACTGAACATTGTCCCCAATGTTCCCCGAAAGTATCAAAGTTATGATAAAAGAAGGTAATTAAAAACGAAAGAAACTAATACTCCCCTGATTAGCTCGGTAGGATCCGTGTAAAGTGGTGGTTAAATTCTTTTCAAGAAGAATAATTGCGTGAAAAGCTCCTTCCAATCTTTTGTAACTTCTTCTTGACAAACTAAACCTGCACACTTGAAGAAAACAAACGAAACCTTCGCGTAAAATCGGCGGTAATAATATATATAAGACTCGATTTAAACTAGGATATAATGCTTGTGGAATGAATGTTTACAGAATTTTTAAGAAAATTAAGACCTGGAAAATTCCAAAAATTTATAAGTAGCTCAGAAAACGAGAAAAAGTAATTTGATGTTTTTACTCCTTCCTGACGCCGTCAGGTTGCAATCCTGACGCCGTCAGGTTATCCTAACAAAAACTGGTCTGCGATTTTCTGGAAAAATTTCTGGAAAATTTACATCTTTAGAATCTGGAAAAATTTCTGCAAAACATTCATTATGACTCAATACAAGCATTTGACTCGAACAAACAAACATATATATCTTTTAATTAATTTTTATTCTCATGTTTACGTTTCTTTTGAAAACGTGTGTAATCCTCCCTACACTTATCCCTTATGTAAAATACCTTTATATGTAATTAAGACGAGGTTAAAAACAAAATAAAGCATTTTTACAAATTTAAACATGAGGATAAACAATTAATAAAAGATATATGACACTTAACAAGCAAAAAATTAAGCATGGGTTGCCTCCCACGAAGCGTTTTTCTTTATTAAAGAGTCTTGTAGCTAGACTCGTAGTCGTACTCCTACGTTTTCTCACCATCGCCCTCTTCATGGCCTTCAATGGGGGATTCCATGTTGTAGAAGTGCCCTAAAATGCGCTTCTCTAAGAGTTCATCTTCTCCCCATTCGGTCCTGTATTCCGGTCCTAGGTTCAAACAATCCTTGTAGAATCCGAAAATCTTAGCCATAACATAATCAACACCTTTCTCCCTATCCTCATTATTCCTATAATAGACCGATAGTTTAAGTTCCTTTTCATCATTAGAGAGTGATGAAAACTTCTCAATCTTAAACGGCATTTGGTAAGCTATGTCACCGGTCGTATTCTTGAATCGCACTACTCCTAATGAGGGGTCATAGGTCATTCCGGTGCTTTCTATGAAAGGTTTTCCTAGAATAACATGGGACAAGCTAGGGTCTATGGCCGTGCTAATATCATCCACAATTATGAAATCCGTAGGAAACGTGAAACTACCTACATGAACGGGCAATCCTTTAACTCTACCAAGAAAATTGCAACTAACATTAGGATCATTGGGGTCTTGCCTAGTTGGAATAGGCTTCTTCAATATCCAATTGTAGTAGGTGCTAGTCATTATGTTGATTGGGGACTTGCGATCAATGTAAGCTTTTGCCACAAAAAGGTGTCCTATGACACATGGTATGTTAAGATTCCAAGGGTTCCCAAACTTAATTCGAGGACTTTTCCTAACATACATGTGACGGAGGTCACGCACCAAGTGAGGGTGGCGAGATAGTTCTTCTTCCGTAGGAAATTTGTCGAAATAGTTAATGTCTACTTCATTTACTTCCTCGGGTATTTCCTCATCCACTAGTGTATAGTCCTCTTCGTCATTTGTTTCATCAGGTTCAACTAAGGCGATGGTATTGACGAATTGGACATACTTTAGCTTGCTTGGATCCTTAATCTCTATGCCTGAAGGCTCGGGAGTTGAGATAGCACTAACCTTCTTATCACTATTAGCTATGGCTTTCAAAAGGTTGTCTATTTTCCTATCCATCTCGGCTTGTTGATTATTAAAGCGGTCCGAGAGCTTAGCTATTTGGGTTTCTTGGGATGTAACTAGGTTTTGCAACATCCCTTCGATGTTTTGTTGGTTAGGACCGTTAGGTGGGGGCCATGAGAAATCATTAGAAGTGGATTCTTTGGTTTGTCCCCAATAAAAGTCGGGCTTGTTTTTCCATGCTTCACGGGTTTCATTGAAATTCCTAGGTCCGGGTGTTGTAGGGAATCTTCCTCCCACTCCATTAATACGCGAGGATGCGTAGTCAACAGAAGCGTGCTCGGGGGATCGGGTGCTATTGCGCGTGTTATGAGGATCACAAAACGGCTCACATGAAGAGGAAGCTTTGTTCACATGGTGTGAAGACTTAGGATTTTCGTAGGAACTCATGAGGAATTTAACCTGATCTTCAAGTTCGATCATCCTACGGTCGGGAGGAGGCAAGGAGATTGCCTTGACGGTTTTGGGCAGCTCACGGGGGTCATCCCAACTTTCGTTATCATAGAGGGCAAGATCCTCTATTATTTCCCATGATTCTTCTGCGGTGAGATCACTAAGTTTTCCACCGGCCGCTTGGTCAATGGATCGCTTAGTGGGAAAGTTGACATGATCATAAAAGATTTGGACTTGGAGCCAAAGATCAATGCCGTGATGAGGGATTTTATGAAGTAAGTCCTTGAATCGGGTCCATGCTTCGTAGAGAGATTCACCTTGACGTTGTTGGAACATCAAGATGTCATTCCTAAGCTTAGTGGTTCTCCCCGGTGGGAAAAATTGAGCAAGGAAGCGAGAAGTAAGATCATCCCAACTTGAGATGGAGCCGGCGGGAAGTCGCTCAAGCCAATTACTAGCTTGGTCCCGTAGAGAGAATTGGAAGAGACGCAGGCGCGTGGTCTCCCGAGTAGTAGCATCAAGGTCAATGGAATCGACGATTTTGAGGAAATCCCTCAGATGCTGATTTGGATCTTCGGAACGAAGTCCATGGAATGCACATCCGTTTTGCACCAACCGGATGGTGTCGGATCGCAGGGCCGTAGTTTGGGCTTGTTCGGGAAGCTCAATGGTGTTCCTATAGCCTAAGTGGCTTGGTCTTGAGTATTCACCAAGAGTACGGGCTCTTGGCGGGTCATTTGGTGGTATGTTGATGAATGGCAGTGGGTTATCACCTTCCATGATGAAAAGTGATGGAATTACTAACAAAGGTTACGAAGAAGGGGGATAGACTAAGAGAAATCTAAAAATGAAAAAGAATTTACTTGATAGGAATCAAGCAAAGAAACCTAAACGAGGTGGACTACTAACTAGCTATTCTATTCCCCGGCAGCGGCGCCAAAAACTTGATAACGCTACACGCGTCGTTCGGGGTCAAGGAAACTTCCTTTTCTTCGAGCAAGTTTTATAACACCCTAGGCAGTGAACCTAATCGTTGTAGTGTAGTAATTAGGGTAAGCCACGGGTATTGATATCGTTCTCTAGGGGAATAGGAATGCTAGTAGGGAGTTACTACGCTAAGGTTAAGGTTGAGGAAGATTATTTTTTATCTTTTTATATTTTATGAAAATGGAAAGGTACGAATCTCGGGTATTGGATTTGGGGGGTTGGTATTTCTACCGATTACTATACTATTATCTAATTATCTAAACTAAGGTTGTGGGAGTCTATGTCTAATTAATGTGTGCTCGTATGATAGTTTAAAGATGTGTTTACTTAGTTTGTATTACTCCTTAATTATCTCCTATTGATGGTTGAGTGTCACGTCTTATTCCTAGTTGCGTTGTGTTTCTAAAGTTGTAGGGTATGCGTTTCTCCCTAACTCTTTGAACTTACCAAAGGGTCTTGTCTACAAATCCACATAGAGATTATAGACTCCTACTCTAAGGCACTCTTCGGATGTTTTAGCCTACAATCACTCAGGTAATCATACTCTAAGGTTCACAAAGATGAATCAAGCATTAAGTACACAACGAATGACCTATCGCATTACTAGATCATTAATCAACTAAGATACGAAACAACCAATCAATATTCAATAATTAAGTTTCATACTTCCTAAGCAAACACACAAATAAATTAGCCGGACATGGAGAACATGCAAGCATACACACAAATAATCAAAGACATAATTGAATTAATGAAGCAAAGACTTATCTTGGTGTAAGATAGGGTTAAAAACCCTAAAATACTGTACAAGACACCTTAGGTTCGGTTTTAGGTTTTTACTCCAAAGACTCTCCACACAAAGACTGAAAAATTCGGATTCTATATATAAGATTACAATTGCGACGGCGTCACCTTATGTTTAGTGACGCCGTCGTGTCGCCGCCATTAGGGTTTCGTCTTGGCCACGTTAACCTTGCGACGGCGTCACCTTATGTCCGTGACGCCGTCCTCTTCAGCTTCTGACGTCGTCTGGATCGCATCTAGGCCGTCTGAGTAGCGACGACCTACTCTTTCACACTAGACGCCGTCTCTTGAAAACATGAGTTTTGAGTTCTGACCCGTCGCAACAATTCTCCGACGGCGTCGCAAATAGCTCCTGACGCCGTCGCCTTCTACATTCAGCGACTGTGAGTGCCTGATTTCGACTTTGGCCATTTTCTTCATATATTCGCGCCTTTTCGTCCAAATAAGTGTCATTCCAGCATTTTGCCTTCACGAGACCTAAAAAGTGAAAAGGAACGATATTAAGCAATAACGGATACAAAAGTGATCAAATAAGGACTTAAACGACCCCTCAAAATGGTACCTTTTAAAACCTTATCAGATCCAGCACTGGAAGATGTAGCTGTAGCTCTCTTCATATCTTGTTCAATTACCTTAAAGCTATTGAACAGATTGTCCAACCCCATAGTTTCAAATTATGCCTTGTTCTTCCATACAATGACATGAGTGTCCCATTTTGGTGATGGAAGACTTCTAACAAACCTGAGATTGATGTCCTCCTGAGGGATGTCCACACCCAATAGAGCTAGTTGACTGACAAGCTTTTGAAGCCTATTGTAAACTGAGTCAATGGACTCAGTTGCACCAGCAATGAAGTTTTCAAACTCTTGCTTCAAAAGAGCTTTCTGAGTCTTCTTGGTGACAGAGTTCCCACCAAATCTTGTTTCAATGGCTTTGAACAAGGATTGAGCATCATTGTGCTTGCTGAAGTTGAGTTGATGATCATTAGGTAATGCCATGAGAAGGAGACTTCTGACCTTGAGATCATTCCCTCTTAGAGCCATTTCTTCATTAGTGATGGGATCACCATTGTTTTTAAGAACAACTTTGCCAGCCACTTCTTCAGAAACAATGGATTTGTAGGAGTCTCCATTGATCACAATGTTCAACAGCTTAAAATCAAGCACCAAAAAGTATTGCTCTATGCGCATCCTCCAGAGTTCATATTCATTAGGTTGCAACTTAGGAACTCTGGTAACAGTACTGGATTTGCTTGAATCAAAATCCATTTCTTCAGATTTGTCACACAGGATCTTCTAAAAACAAAGCTTCAGGACACAAGCTCTGATACCACTTGTGTAGTCCCAAACCTTGGATCTAGAACACTTAGCTTGTAAACGTGTAGTTACCTTGGATGGTTCAAAAAAAACAATGAGAAACTTTGTTGTAGATACACACAAGTATGCGGAATCTACTTGAATGTACTTAGAAGATTAAAGTAAACACAAATGTAACACCAACAGCTTCAATATTATTGATTAATAATACGAGTACTCTCCTAGTACTAGGGTTTACAACCTTGAAGCTTTTCTTAAGACGGCTAGAGTATTGGTATATGCTTGACCTAGCTAGGATCTCCTTTTATACACTAAGGAGATCCCTTACAGAGATAACTATGCATTAAGTATATCATATCTTCTATTGGTATAGAAGATATGTTGTTACAAACCATACACGACATTCTTAATATGGAACAGTACTAACTCAACACTATCAGTACTAACTTTGCACTATCAGTACTAACTAGTAATACTTTTCTAACATCACTATCAGTACTAACTTTAAGACTATAAGTATTAACTCCCAAAAGCGAATTTCCCAACACTCATTACATTACCACCACCAACTACCACCACTTACCACCACCATCAACAATCACCACAACTACGCACCACCACCACCCACGAAAATGATAAATTAAATGAGAAACAAATTGCTAGTTATTTGCTTTAGACCCATGTCGACTAAGCCCTAACAAAAAGAAAATACGAGGTGTTTTAATCTTATCATAACTAGTTATAATACCTGTACACGCACATCCACATCCAAATAACCCCTTTTTAAGCCCTCTCCTCTTCTTCAACCTCCAAACTCCCACCACTTCCATTACCACCACTGGCACCATCACCACCACCATTATCTACCATCATCACCTAATTTGATACTAAATAAGCTCAACCCATTTACAATATTTAAAAACACTCGTTTTAACGAGTTGGAATATTTTTTTTGTAACTATTTTAGTACATTTTCTTTAAAACAAGATACATAATTTGAATCTATACATAGATATGATTTATTAGACAAACAGTTACAACACATGCTAAAGATGGAATTCGTGTTTTTGAGTTTCGCCGAGTATTTGTCAAGATGGAACAAAAAACAATGAGCATTACCCTTTATACTTTATATCTTAAAAAATACAATGTATATGTTGTTTTAAAATAACAACATATAAATTTGCATAATATCATAAGTATCAATTTTTTTTTACTATATACGTTCAATAATAACTCATTTATTTCATTTTTAAAAGTTTAACCTATGTGGACACGAGTTTACATTTTAAATACGACTAAATTGCTGAAAACGAGAATATAATTATCAAATTGTAAGCACGGGTTACTTTAATATAAAAATAAATATACGCGATTGTACTTATAACAATGAATCATGTAATTCTTATTTATTTATAAAAGGATATCTAGCAAAACATTTTTTAAAAACTTTAAGGAATATACTTTAACTTTATCAACGTTCATTATGTGCTATTAAACTTGCATCATGTGTACAACATAATATCAGTAGTGAAATTTAAATAACAAAATCAACATCTTTGTCAACTAAATAAAATTAAAATTTGAGTTACCTAACAGAAATTTTTACAAATATGTTACCAAATTCGAATGGATATTAATGCATAATGAAAAAAGCGTGCATAAGTATTACTTGAACTTATATAACAATTTTCATGGGCAAATTCTTATATGTGTATATATTCAACTAAAATGTTAAAATAAATTTGATTTGTGTGTAAACTTTGTGCGTGGAATTACATTATTTTAGAGTGATTTTGTCAATTCATTTTATTGAAAAAACAATTGGGCCACTAGGAGAGCTCGATTTCGCCACATAAGCAAAATCGTGTGATGTGATTGGTTAATAAAAGTCAAAATTAAATTGATTTTGGTCAAACTTTAATAAATTTGGTGAAAATTTGTTTGATAAAAAAAACACATAAAAACATAGGTGTCAAATTTGTTAAAACAAAAACTTAAAAAAAGATGAGGTAATTAATAAAACTTTAGTGGTTTAATTTTTAAAAATTATGTAGAGTTAAGTGTAATATTATAAGCCTCCATGTTTTTAATAACTTTGGATTATAAACAAATACCCCTTATACTTTATACACTTTATACTTTATATCTTAAAAAATACAATGTATATGTTATTTTAAAAACACAACATATAAATTTGCATAAGATTATAAGTATCATTTTTTTTTACTATGTACGTTCAATAAAGACTCATTTATTTCATATTTAAAAGTTTAACCTATGTGGACACGAGTTTACATTTTAAATACGACTAAATTACTGAAAACGGGAATATAATTGTCAAATTGTAAGCACGGGTTACTTTAATATAAAAATAAATATACGCGATTGTACTTTTAACAGTGACTCATGTAATTCTTATTTGTTTATCTAAGAAGATCTAGAAAATCATTTTTATCAACACTCATTATGTGCTATTAAACTTGCATCATGTGTATAACATAATATCAGTAGTGAATTTTAAATAACAACATCAACATCTTTGTCAGCTAAATAAAATTTAATCTTGAGTTACCTAACAGAAATTTTTACAAATATTTTACCAAATTCCAATGGATATTAATGCATAATGAAAAACTCGTGCATAAGTATTAGTTGTACTTATATCACAATTTTCATGAGCAGATTCTTATACGTGTATGTACTGAACTAAATGTTAAAATAAATTTGATTTATGTGTAAACTTCATGCGTGCACGAAACTTATAACTATATAATTATACGCAATTACCTTTAAAGACACGATATTCAGTATTAATACAGAATATTTTTTTTGTCAAAACCCTGTGCGTGCACGGGTATTATAACTAGTAGAAATAATTTACATTTGAAGTTAACCGAATGTTTGGCAGCAGAGATTATGGAAGTTTATTGAGGCTTAAGATTATTTTTTTGGAAAAATAAGCTACTTAAAAAATAATCTTTGTTTGGCAGACAGAACTTATAAGAGATTATTGAAAAAAATAATCTTCCATAATATCTGAAAATAAAAGGTTACTTCATGTAGCTTATAAAAATAATCTCTTTTTATAATCTTTTTCAGCAACAGCACCAGCACCAACATCAGCACAAACACAATCTATTTTTGCCAAACATTTACATTTTAAGTTTAATCCCATATATTTCAAAAGCTAAATGGGCCAACTATCCATGAATCTACTTAAAAAAGAAACAAAACAAACCAATTATTTAATCAGGAAGGATCCAATGAGAAGGATAATTAGAATGAGAAGAGTGATAAGTACTTGTAACCATACAATTCAAATGAGAAATTTCTTTTGAAGAAATAATCATATATTTTTGTTGATGTATCTGAAATGTATGATTATAAAAGCGAATGGACATAAAATAGTAGCAATACAAGTGCCAAATATTAACCCTAAAACTTAAAGTATTTACACAAACTACCCTGACTTTAGGGGGCCGGAACCCTCCCCTACCCCTGAATAGTTCCGCCCAGTGGCGGCTGTCATGCAATGCACATAGTTGATAACTTGTATGATAAGTAGTATTGCAATTCATAAAACGTGTATCCATATAACTAGTGTTTTAAAAACCGGACCGAACCGGCTTGTTCAACCGTAAAAAGAACCTGAGCTGGTTTGGCCGGTTCACTGGTTCAACCGACAAAAACTGGAGAAAATCAAAAATCGAATGAAATCTAGTTGGCTTGGCGGCTTGGTTTTAAAAACATTGAATGTAGCTTCATTAAAAATATAGACCCTCTTCTATTTTATTTCACGGTCATTTTACTCGTATAATTATAGTATGTGTAAAAATGATTAGATGAAATAAGAAGAGAAAATAAGCGGACTTCACATGTCATGTTCTTACCTAGTTAACAACATAAGTAGGAAGTATAGCAATACTCTAATTTTATCTTGAACTTGCTTAAGAAACTAGATATAGTTTATTGATTATTGCAGCTTTTCTTATCATAACAATTAGGGGTTGTTTATCGGTTCGGTTTTCGGGTTTGTGGTTTATATGGTTCATGTTATATATTTTAAAACCAAAACCAAAACAAACCAAACCAAGCCAAATATATAATGGATAAAACCAAAAATACACGACATTAGAATTTGATTTGGTTTCGGTTAAAATAAAAAAAACCAAATTCATGTAAGTTTCATAATATGATCTAGAAGTCATAAATATATTAATTGCTTAAGTAAATCAATATAAAAAACCAAAAAGTTTCACAACTTAACGGAAGGAAACCAATGGCAGGAATACATAATATGGCATAAAAGTTTTAATGATCAAGTAAGTTATGACTTAATTCACTCACCAGAATATGCATTACAATGTTTGATTTCAGATTTTTTTTAATTTTAAAGATTTTATGATTCTTAGTTAGAATGATAGGATATTTTGAGATTTTAAAGACATTTTGAGATTTTATGATTTTTAATCGATAAACTTTAAACCTTAATGTAAGGCTAGTCCCAGTCGCAACCTGGGACAACCTGAGACAACCTGCGTCACGTCAGCTTTCTCTCTCCAGCAACCTGAGACAACCCGGATGCCCCAGTCGACGACCCGAGGATTTTTTTTTTTTTTTTTTTTTTTTTTTTTTTTTTTTTTTTTTAATTCAAACATTTTTAACATTAAATTTAAATTTCATTCAAATTAAAAAAAACATTACATTACGATATTAAAAAAAAAAAAAAACATTACACTGCGAAATTAAAAAAAAAAAAAAAAAAAAAAAAAAAAAAAAAAAAAAAAAAACATTACAATACGAAATTCAAATAAGCACTAGAATACTTAAACTAATAATCTAAATTGTAACGTTCTTTGATTGCTGCCTTAACTTTCTCCAACTCTTCTAGTTGGCGGCCGGTCAAATTTGGATCGATTGGGGTGTTGTAGAAGATGATGTCTGACTCCCGTTTTGATGTCCTCATGAGCTCAAGTTTTGCCTGTTTTATCTCGAGCTCTTTTTCCCTTAACCGTAACCAAGTATCCTCTAAACCCTGCTTATTCTTATCTTTATCCTCTTTTGACGGCTTCTTGGTCCTTAAGAAATTTTTGGCCAACGATTGCATAAATGAGTCTGATGGAACATCACCATCACGAGAGGAGGAGGATGCTTTCTTCTTTGCTTTGTCACGACCAACCGGTCGTGATTCTCTAGTCGCTTCCTCAGCAGAATCATCAACGTCATAGACATCGAAAGGATCACGAGCTGCAGTTGAACCAGAGGTAGTGCTAGAACCCTTTGTTTTCTTCCGACTATTTGTTGATATAGCCGGCAACTCAACCTCCTTCCAAGCAGCATGACCCTTTAACACATCGTAGCACTCCTCTAAAGTGAAATCATGACCGTACGTCATACGGTATTCTTTAAGAGCTTTTGAGGTGTCGTCGATATCATTCTCACCGCTTCCATGGGTGTTCTTGATATTCTCCATGATAGCACAATAATTTCCAACCCTGTTACGAATCCTGCTCTTCCATTTGGTAGTGATGGAGTCATAGGTTCGGTGTTTGCCAGTTTCTTTGTTAAAGTACTGGATCACTTGCTCCCAAAACTTGAAGCGGTTCTGGGCGTTTCCTTTCACCGCGTTTTCCGACACATAGACCCAAGCTTTACAAAGCACCACCTCTTCCTCCTTTGTCCATGGATCTGCTGCCTTCTTGTTTTTCCCCTTGCTTGTTTCCGGCATCTTGCCTTTGTCCTTGGCCTTTGAAGCACGTCTAGATGGCTGCCTTGGTTTGATGGGGGACATCTCTTCAGCCGAAACGGTTTTCTCATCATCAGAATCATCAACGGGAATGGAACCATGGAACGAACCGTGGTGCGAACCGTGACCTGAACCTTGTCCCATCGAAGCATCTTGACTTGGGTAGTTTTGACTTGGGTAGTTTTGTGTCGGATACTCCGGCATCCAATCTTCCAAATTCATGTCTAGATTAGTGCTTCGAATCGGGGAATAAGGTTGATACGGTTGAGACGGATAAATGAAGTCCATGTTTGGAAGGTAACCAGACCCACTAGGTTCTTGCCGGTAATCTTGGTAAGAACGTTGCGGTGGGACAAAAGGACGGTTAAGATAAAACGCGTTTTGGTTTTGATTTGGTTGGAGTAGTTGTGATTGATAATCAAAACTTTGCGGACGAAAGCGAATAGGAGGTCGGTTTTGTTGTGGTGATATGCCGGTTAACTCGAAGTTGTTTTCCGGCGAGAAATTTAGATCCGGGGCATTTTGGGGTAGTCGTGATCGTCGGGTTTTTGATTGTGGGGTATTTTTCTTTGACATTTTGAATTTGGAAAAGAATTAAATTGAGTTGAATATAGATGAAAATGGTAAGTTGTGAATTGTGTTTGAGGTAATGTGAGTATTTATAGAGTGGTAAAATGGGTTTGAATTTTTTTTTTTTTTTTTTTAATTAAATGACCAAACGGTCTAAATTTAAATTTTGTATTAATGTGGCGTTGGAAAGTGAAGCAAACAACATTTCACATCGGGTGGCTAAGCAACCGATGTTGCAAATTAAGGTCCTTCGACCGATCTCACGCCCGGCCACCACACTCGATCCAACCGATCTCCACATCGGTTGTCCTTCGATTTTTTGCATGCCCAACCGACTTTTTTTACTCCACTGCGACAAGCCTAAGGTGTTACAAATTGACAAACTTGTTCAAAAAAAAAAAAAAAAAAAAAAAAATTGACAAACGACAAGAATCACTTTACTCTTTAAGGTAAAAACACTAAAACAACATATAATATCAACTGCGGATTCACATGCTAAATTTCACCATGTGGGGTTGATGTACTTCTAGCATAATGAAATAGTATAAAAGACTAGTGTTGGCAAATATTCGATCAGTTATTGTTATTTTATTCCTTACAAAATATTTTTGAACGAGTGTTGGAAAACCCGCGCGATGCAGCGGGATTGCTTAAAGGACTTACTTTGCAACGACATTTAAACATTAGGGGTTGTTTTTGCCAAGTTGCGAAAGATTATTAATGTTAAAGGACTTACTTTGCAATGACACTTGAACCTCAGGGGCTGTTTCTGCCAATTTTGCAAAGTTTGCATTAAATGCTTGTTTTGCACAATGTTAGCTCCTGCTTATTAGTATATATAATAATATCAACATCATCAACAGTGTTGCAAAAAAAGTTCTACAAAGCCGATTAATCACCGCCTAAATGTTACAGGGCCACCAACCTTGCCGATTTATGTAACTGGGTCAAACCTATAAGTCAACCGTGGTCAACGGCGGTCAATGATGGTCAAACTTGCCGAAAACCCACAAATCTTGCCAGAAGTACCCAAAACTTACCGTAAACTTATTTTGATCACTTATAATAACCGTTTTAATCTATTACAAGTTGTTTTTCTAGAAAAAATCTTGCCGAAAATACATAAAACTCGCCAGATGTACACAAAACTTGGCAGAAATACCCAAAATTTTCCAAAAATGCCAATCCGATTAATCACCGATTAATCCCGCCTAAACTGATTACAAGCTACAAGGTGATCGACCGACAGACTACCGATTCGCGATTTTTGCAACCTTGCCAAGAGGTCATAATATAATTCATAAAATTCAACCATGTACTTGAGATAATCATATATCAGCAATTTATTGATGTATGGCGACTATATATATTATTTCCAATTTGGCTATAGGCATTGCTTCTATTCGATATTATAGACTTGTCAACACCGCAAGAGGCTAGCTTATGCGTCATTCTGAGGTGATGTCTAGTATAAACGTTGTTCAGAGGTTTATGCTTTGTTTTGGAGCGATTTCCGTTTCCGATTGTCCATGGAGGATATGTTGGCAATATGCTCTTCTAGCATAGAGTTTTAACATGACAAATATACATTCATGATTCATCTTTAAGTGGTAGCCGAGATGGCTAGAGACGTGTTCCTAAGTTTCTTATCTGGATGCTAGATTATAAGATGTCATAATTTGGTTCAATTTATACGAAAACATTCTAATGTAAATTATACTTTTTTCACGATAGCTTAAACGAGTGAAATATAAAAATTAAGCCTTTCAATTCTTGTCTAGTGTTTCACAGAAGGTCTGAAACAAGAGGAAAGACACAGTATATTTCACCTAGTCAAATTTTATGAAAGCTTTAATAATGTGTTTATATACCTTGGAACATATTATTGCATCATTGAACTAAATTCAGGTTACATACCTATGTTAAGACAAAATAATTCTAAGAAGATCCAACAACAATGAATGACAAAGAAAGGTCCCCCCTGTATTTACATATGTTGGATAAATCCTGGTCTGACAGTACCTAAAATAATTAAAGTCATTACCAACACAACTGGTCAACCTCCACTTCACCTCTCTCAATTTACTACACACACACAAATACAAAATGATTCCTCATATAGTAACTTTAAATAAATTAAGCCATTAACATATTGGCATATTGCCACAAACCACTGCCTTAAGACAGGCTTTACAGTATGCTAATTTATTTTTTGTTTAAATAATTTATTTTCATTTGGCTTTTAACAAAATGACACATCCATTGATCCATATCAAATCTATACAGTTATCCTTACTGAAGATTTTTGTCATCATGAATAAACATTAAACAAGTGATATGGACACTACAGAATTCATTTTTCTGGTCCCAAAGATGTAAGCCATTCCGTTATAGTTGATTAAAAGTAAGAGGCTGAAATTTCGATCTACTTATTTGAAAATAGATCGACTTTGCACAGAATAAGAAGAAATAGTAGCACGTTTGAAAAACAAAACAGGTCGAGAGGATATACAGTATATGCACTACATCATATTAAGTTTCTCATTTTGCACATTTTAAGATTTGACAAACTTCTAACAAACTAAAAATGCTAAAGGATAAACATTTTGGTGACATAAATTTGAAACGAATATATGCAGAATAATTAATCCAAAAAAAATTTGACATAGGACTCTTAGGCTGGTCCTCGGTATACAGATGATGTACTTGTGGGTTTGTGTTTGGAAGAGTCGAAGATTTTGGTGACAATGGCATCTTGCATTGTTAGCTGATGCTCAATTATTTGTCTTAAAAAGCGGTTTTCTCGGGCATAAACTGAGTTTTCCTGTGCCAACCGAGATTTTTCTGCTAAAAGTGACTCCAGTTGGAGCCGTTTCTGCCATGTAAAACAGAAGATTTCAATCAAAGTTTAAAGTAAAATTTTATTATACGAACATATAAAAAGGAGTCGAATGAGTTGAGGAGGTCATACAAATTGAAAGTCATCTGATGCGCATTCAAATGCATTAAGGTAAAAAAAGAGAGAAGAACAGAAGACTCTTTTGTGGGATTAAAAAATTTGACCCGCCCGTATTTAATCTTGGCGGAAAATTTACCCATTTTGACCTGGATGGCTTAATCTTCAAGATTCCTTATTTGTGGTTGCTAAAGGGTATTTCAGATTTTTTTATATGTGACTATCATATACATGCTACCATATCGATTAGTTGAACAATGTAAGATTAATGGGACAGGAAAACAACGATTTGATGCTTTAATATAAAATTTCAGTCACATGCTCACATGTGCTGAATGATGATCACATATCTAGACGGGGTTGCAAATGCAGAACTTCTTAATGGTGGAAACAATATCAGTAATTAACTGAAGGTAATAATCATTTGCCAAATTTTTGTTTCTATATATTTGAGTAGGGGTGGAAAAACTCGGCTTGGACCAATAAAACTAAAAAACGATACCATTTAACATTGACACGACTGAAGATAATGCTAAAGAAACCAGACAAACCAAATCTTCATCTTCGGGGTTGTCTCCATCTCCACAACTCTCGCTAAGGATTCTATTTTCCTCATCTAACTGACCACAACGCTCCTTTGCAAAAGCAAGATCAGCCTTGACGGTTTTCAGCTCACGTGGTAGAAGCTTTGCTTTGGCAGCCATTGTCATTGAGACCTGTGGGGAAAAACAAAACGCATATCACGTATCTTACATATATTAGCAAGATGATACCGCCAATTTTCAATTTTATAATAAGTATCCTCAATTGACCCATACACTTCCCATAGAAAATTACTGTGTTATACTATATGATACGTAGTAACTAAAAACTACTACAGTATACTTTTTTTGAATTCAAGATAATTATGCATTAAAATGTTCTGTAAAAACATTCACTTTAGGCAAATTATGACTTGTTCAACCCGTTTCGTTTAACTATATTTTTTGTTTGACTAGTTAGAAATGCAAAATCACCCAAACTGGACCCTTTTTTAAAAATCAATGAGTCCATAAAACAGTGACACATGGTTGCCACCTTACGTCTCGAGATGCCTTTAGACTTTGTATTTCTACATCAGTCTGAGTCTGGGGTTGAGTTTGCGTATGTATCTGCTGAAAACTGTTTACTACTTCCAACGTTAGAATATGTACTTTGAGTTTCGGGATGCACTCTTTTTCTTTATATTTAGTTTGCGTGTTTCTTGAGTTACGTCTGCAGTGCTATTCTCAACAATTGTCCTGCCCTCCTGTTGAATGCCATAAATTGTTATCAATTATAATTCTATTTTGAGGGGACCGTCAAATGTAAAAAGATAAAAACCAAGTGTGTTGCCAGTGCAAAACATTGTTTCCAAAATTTTAAACAATTTTGCTACAAAAAAGGTGCTGAAACATTTACAGCATTAGGATGTCTAGTGATTCTGACTTGTTAAATTATTTAATGAATACGGTAGAAAAAACTTGCCTCAAGAGCATTACCAATGCTACCACCAATGTAACTAAGAGAAGATGCAATCGCTCCTAAACCCTTTTGCAATCCAGGATTTTCCGACTTTTGCTGATATTGTGGCAACTGATGCTGGCTAGGATTCTGAAAGAAAAAGAAACCGTAAATACTAAAAAATCATGTATGCTCTAGTGTTTACTAGGATTCTCTACAAGAAAATTTGTTAAATGCGGCATTCAGTTAACAAAGATTAGACAAAATTAAAGGTGTTCAAAATGATTACCTGAATCCTTGTCTCTGCATTAGACATTTGTTGTCTCCTTCTTTCAGGCGTTTCATTTATTGGGTCACATCATCATCATCTTCAACGATGGACCGTGCTATTCTAGCCAAAACAACCCAAAATCCACGCCTGGGATTTTTCCATATCCTTCACAGATGTAATAATCATATTTCACAGGATCATCCTGTAACAGAATAGACACTTATTAGGCTGTTAGCTCATCTAAGAAAATGGACAATTACTTCAACAACATATGGTTACTTTGAATGGTATTAAACGGGCCAATAACAAGAACACACTCACTTAATTTTTTACCTAAAGCTATCTACAAGTCTCCAAGCACAAGTGTCATGGTAACAAAACAAAGAAAACTAAAAATTGCAGAGAAGAGAGTTGATTACTGATCATCAAGGATCTATAAACCACCATAACTAAATTCTTTCACTTACACACACACATATAAAAAGCTTATGGTGCGTTTAATTTGAAAGAAAACGCCATTGTTTTTTACATCGATAGCCTCAAGAACTACTACCATGGATGTGAATACAACAATTGTCCTGCTGAGATTAAAATGGGTCATTCTGGGCTGCTGAGCACCCGTTAGCATTTTGGCCATAATTCCCTGCTCGAGACTCGGATTTTAGTGATTTCGATTATTCTGGAAACTAGAAAGAATTCTCTACAATCCTGTAAATTGATGTCGAAATTTATTATCGGACGTTGATCAGACGAGGAGATCTTTGGCTGGAACAGTCTTGAATGCAACAAGTTTTTTGGTTTTCTTTCGTTTTAAATAACTTTGGGAGTTTTGCTTCAATAACAAAAGCATGGGTAGATGGAAGGGAATAAGTCTATTAGTAACTAATGTTATTGTGTCTTTATAAGTTTGAAAACTAGTTATGTATGGCAGAATATGAATATAATAACTCCCTTTTGAGTGTCTTCCATTTTTGAGTTCAATTTAGTTCCTCCAAGTGTGATCAAAATTGTTGTGTTGCTGATTCCTTGTGCCTATCTCAGTTGCTTTTGGTGTCACTTGGTAATGGTATCGGAGCAAGAGGTTGAGAATGGTAGGACGTCGTCTTACACGTACACCAACGATCTGCACCAAGCCCCTTATCCAAGAGACACTGAGATGAACGAGTTGAGACAGCTTGTGCAACAACTCCAACAGCGTCTTGAACACCTGGAGGAACCACGAACAGCCCATGTTGAATCACCTCAAGAATCAGAGGGTGAACGGTTCTATTATGACGATGAAGAGAACCCTTTTCATAGTAACCATGACTCGGAGTATGGTCAGGGGCGGAGCCAGAACTTTATTGTCGAGGGGGCAAAATATGATAATTTTTAGAAACTACACTAAAATTGATCCTTTAGGGGGGCAAATTACAAAAATAGCCCAAAATTTTCGAAAATTTACACTACAATTATTTTCGCCGGAGGGTCACATGACCCCCGGGACCCCCCTTTATCTCCGCCACTGAGTATGGTGATGAAGAGGCTCAACGTCAGCACCAAAACCGCGGGAACAATCGTTATCGAAGACCCATTGATCTAAAGGCGGATATTCCTGTATTCGAAGGAAAAATACAACCTGATGAGTTCATATATTGGCTTAACACAGTTGAACGAATCTTTGACTACCAAGATGTTCCAGAAGATGTGAAGGTTAAAATCGTGGCCATAAAACTCAAAAAGCACACTTCTGTTTGGTGGGAACAGCTTAAGTTGAGAAGAGCCCGTGAGAACAAGTCTAAAATTAGAACGTGGGAGAAGATGAAGCGAGAGTTGCGAAAGAAGTTTCTTCCTCATGGGTACATGCAAGATGCTTTTCTACAGATTTTACGCAACAGAACCTATTTGTGGCAGAATACACCGAGCAGTTCGACCACTTTATGTTGAGATGCGGTATTGTATATCCGAAGAACAAACCATTGCTCGATATCTTCGAGGGCTACGGAAAGATATTCATGATGTTGTTAATCTACAGCCCTTTATCTCTTATAGTGATGTTTATGAACTTGCCACTAAAGTCGAGAAACAACTCAAGGAGAAAGAGGGTCGAAAATCAGCAACATATGGTGTTATTTAAGGTCCTAGTCGAGGTTATGCAATTAATCAGGCTAGTGGTTCACAAAGTACCAAATTAGCAGCGAAAAAAGCATCCCAAACCCCACAGACCCATGATGTAGGGGTTAGTCCTTTTCGTACTAAACAAAAATCTTCGTATGATTGTCCTAACCAACGGGTTTTTACTCTTGCAGAGGAAAATGTAGAAGATGAATATGACGCTCCTCCAACATTTGATGTACCACAAGAAGATGAACCCGAAGATATTATTTATGGGGACACGGGCGAGTTATTAGTGATTAGGAGAGCATTATCTATGAAGTCAAACGGAGATGAAGCATGGCATCGCAACATTTTCCATACGCGATGCACCTCGAATGGAAAGGTTTGCGACCTTATTATTGACAGTGGGAGCTGTGAAAATGTGGTGTCTGAAAGCAAGGTAAGAAAGTTATCTCTCAAGACCGAATAATACCCGCATCCTTATAAAATTTCATGGTTAAGTAAGGGTAATACGCGACGCGAACTTTTAACCTAATTGCAAGGGATTTAGAGCATATAATTCAATTAATTTCAACAACTAATACTTCGTACTATATCAGAATCAGAGAATAACAATACATTCCAAAGATCTCATTTATCAGTGTATGTAATTGATAAATGGCACCAAAGTGCAACCTAACTGCATATGCTTCAAAAAATATAACTTACTAGTATGCGCAACTTATGCTATATTATATAATAACTTATATAAATGTATCAAAACAACTTATACTATATCATAGAATAACAGCAACCTCAGATGATCTCGCATATACTGTGTAGAGGTGTACGTTGACCGGTCTTGACCTAACAGAAACCGGTTTTGAAACCGAACCGGCTTTTGGTCAACGGTCAAAAACCTGTTTTGCCAAAAACCAGTTTTGGTTCGGTTTGATTTTTTAGGGTAAAAAACCCAAACCGGTGGTAACCGGTTTGGGTCAGTTTCAAACCGGTTTTTCCAAAAAAAAGGTCAAAAACCGGCTTACCAGCTGTTGTGCAACGGTAAAAACCGGTTTGTGAGAACCTGGAACCGAACCGGTCAAAACCGGTTTGGTTTTTCTTTTTATATATATATATATATATATATATATATATATATATATATATATATATATATATATATATATATATATATATATTCGGTATTGGTTATTTTGCCCACGACTAATACTGTGCGCATATTATGGCTATGTTTGGCACATAAGATTATAATCTTTTTCAGCAACAGCACCAGCATCAGCATCAGCATCGGCACCGGCACCGGCACTAGCACCATCTATTTTTGCCAAACATACCCTAAATATTGAAACTAATTACAGCTGTAACCTAATTGCATACTATGAAGAAGATGTCATTCATCAGGTGTGTGAAACTTATACTAAATCAACATATATAGCTTGTAATGACAACAGCTTCAAAACATCTCAATAACATGCATATTGACGCGTAACATGAAGGTGTAACCTAATTACATACGTTTCAACATTCGCAACCATTAATAACTTAAAACACATGGATGAGCAGATATACACTTACAGCGACAAAACACATCACGTAACTTGTCAACCTTTATCGAGACACGTACTTCTCCAGATTAGGATCATCCTTCTTAGTTCTTACAGTTTAAAAAAAACAACATTTTCACCTCTAAACCTAACTGCTCGATCTGTGTCTTGTCACCGAAATTAACATCGTCGTGTCGGTCACGTTTCTCCAGGATCGTCTAACGAGTTCGCCATCACCGATTATGACCTAAATCTCAAACCCTAACCCTATGGACAACACAATCAATAGATGCTGGCATAATCAAATACGGAGTATAAAAAAATATTAACAATACGTTCAGTAAATCAAAGTTGATGTTCTGATTGATCGATTGAGATCACTAAAATTCAGCTCAAAAACATTGAATGAATGCATATACACTTAAAAGTTACGTTTGACATTATTTTGAGGGAAAAAGCCAAAAATACTCTATGTACTTTTCGTGAAAACTCATTATGCTTTATGAACTCTTAAATCACTCATGATACATCACATTTTTTACATTTTCGACTCATTATGCTTAATTACTTCTTCTTTCTAACATTAAAAGACAATTGTACCCTTGTCTTCTTTAACAGCCATCACCACCACCTCTGCTCATCAAAACCACCACCACTTCTGACAAAAACCAACTACAACAACTTCTAACAATCATTATCTCATCTCCTCAACCAATTGTCAAACACAATCACTACCCACCATACATCAAAAACCCAAATCGTGTTTATCAAAAACACAAACCCCACACACTCGATCAAAACCCAGATCTATCACCCGACACAGATTCATCACTCCAAAGTAAACACACAAAAAAACAATCTTACACCGATCAAAAAGAAAAAGAAAATTTTTATTCCCACAGACCCAAATCCACAAACCGATCAAAATCCCTCACATAACCCTCGATCTAAAATCATCAACAATCTAATTCACCACCAGTCACACCCTCGCCGGCAACAAATACTGCTATCCTCCCGGTTACGGCAACAATGGCGGCGGATTCAACTCAGGCGGCAGCAACAAACCCCATTCACCTCCACACACTACTCAAAACCCTATACAAAATCCACCACTGTTCTTGATTTTTTTTTTCTTTCTGGTTAATGACACCTTACACAAGTTGAGCTGAGTTAGCTGAGTTAGTGGCGCGGAGTTTGTTTGCTGAGATTGCAGACTTGGCGGAGTCAGTGGCGGGAAGTTTGTGGTGCTTTCGATGAGCACTTGAGGGATGTATAAAGGTTGTTATTTGTAGTTTTGACTTGTTTATAAACATTGTTTGCCAAAATACTTGCCACCTCGTGACAAAGATGATGGTTCGAGGGTATTTAAGTCTTTTTGCATAAAATAGAAGCATTTGTTAAGCACCATGACAACTTAAGTGAACAACATTAAGCTTTATGACAATAAAAAAAAGTTTAGTATGTAGAATGAGTTATTTTCATAAGTACATTAAGCATTTATGACTTTTTCCTTATTTTGACGTGAGTTTAGACTTATAAAAGGATAGAGAGGCAACGGTAATTTTGTTATAAAGTGGGACGTGTCAATTCAAACAAGTTCACTGTCACCCTATTTCTAAACCTTTTTTAAAGAACTAGAAGGGTACTCGCGCAATGCGGCGGCGGGTACCCGATGACTATTTTGTAGCGAACAGATGTTTTTCATTTTTACGTCTAATTCAAGTAAGTTTCTCTCTTTTCAACTCCGCTTCTTCCCGACTACTAAAGAAAACTAATAAAAATATATCAAAATGGATGTTGAATTAAAGAGCACAAAATTTTAAAATATATGGTGAAATTAGATCATAAAAAAATTAAACGGATTAAAAGATATTTAAATTTAAAAATAAATGTGAATAATTAGTTAGGAAGTGACACGTGTCACCTCATTATTGGAGCTCTTTATTTTAGTTTGTTAGAGCTCCTCCCTTTTTGTTATTTTTTAGTTAGAGAAGTGACACATGTCACTCAATGATTGGAGCTCCTTATCTTATTTTTTTAATTCTTTCCATAATAAGCAAGTAAAAAAGTCTGAATTTTTAAGCCTTCTAATTTTAGAAGGCCTAAATGCATTATAAAGTAGTATAAATTTTCAGCACCTAGAATAAACTTTAAAACAAATAGATGCTACCACCTAAAATATATTGACAAATCCTACAATTCTAATTTTTGCCATCAATATTTCCATCTGATTTAAAGTTTTAAACCCATGAATCTGTCCACCAAATCAACCCAATCCCACTTTCACTTGCTAAAAGCTTCTCATAATATGCATGTATCAACATCATTTCCGAAAATCACATGCTATTTATCACTACACGTTTCTTGGGATCTATTTCTCTTTTGGGTGGTGATGAGGTTGTCCTGACGGCGGAGATTACGGTGGCGCGTGAGGGTTAAGGATGGTGATAGTGATGATTTGGGTGTGAGGGAAAATGGTTTTCTTTCAGAGAATGGTTAGACCCAAAGTGGGGTTGATTGAACAAGAGCTTGTTCTTGCATGCATTGTTGTTGATGGGGATTGATTTTTGTGAAGATGGTGTAGATATGGATAAGACAATGGAGTATCACAACGAGGATCCCTCGCCACTCCAACGTGGCACCCTCACCGGATCTCGCCACCCACCGCCACCATACCATCCACCCTCGCCACTCCACAATTCGCCACTTCAACGACATGGATAAAGACAAAAATGAGGGTGGGGCTCTGATTGTTAGATTAAAGAAGAAAGGAGATTTGAAGATCTTGAAGCTACAGTTCTTGAAGCTAAAGTTCAACACTTGTTCTCTTATTCGAAGAGGGGAAAATAAATATTGATGCTGGTGGGGCTTTGATTGTTAGATTAAAGAAGAAAGGAGATTTGTTGTTGATGATATTAATTTGATGATTTGAGGTTGATGATTGATATGATCTGAGTTGGGTGTGATCTCAGTAGAGAGAAGTGTATTAATTTGATGATTTGAGGTAGGCGTATTATCACATAAATATGTTTTATTGTGTTGAAATATATGGAAAAAAAAATAAAATGAGGGTGGGTGGGGTCAAATGATGAGGTTTGAGTTAGTTGTGATTGGGGGAAAGTGTGTTTTGTGGAACTAGTTGAGCTTTGTCAGTCCACGCAGGCTTCCTTGTTGAGCCTCGCCACGACACCAATCCCCTTTGCCTCTTTTCGCCACTCAACTTCTCATCGTCTGCATGGCGAGGCTAGTTCTTGACAATATGAACGTTGGATGGGGCCCAATTTCAAATTAAACGGTATTATTACCGTTTCAACTTTTGTTTTATTTTTCTTAAAAAAAAATAATAATAATAAAAATAAAAAATAAAAATAAAATCCTTAACTTACACCCTATAAATACCAAACCATTAGAGATGGAGGAGATGAAGTTTCTCATGATTGATCACATCGGCCAAATCCGCTATCATTCGCAGTAGACAAAAACAAATCATGAAGAAATATCAAATCGACGAGTAATGTATTATTAATATGTGTTGTATTTTTTTTCCCGTATCGTTTTTTTTTCTGTATCGTTTTTTTTTTTCTTTTCATATTGTTATTTTAAGTTGTGTCTAATTTTAATATGTTGTAATTTATTTTTATTTTTAATGAAATGAATTTAGTTTATTTGGAAATTTGAATAAAAAAATAAAGTTATAAGTGGTGAGCCCAGATGAGTAAGTTGAGGTTAGTTGTGATAAAAGGGTTAATAATGAAGGTTTGTTAAAGTGATGTGACACCCCATGAGCCTCAAATGAAAATTACTACACCTTGGGCTTCTTGTGTTGTCTTGTCAATGCTTTGCCAACAGTTTTGGTTTCAAATATTTTATGTAAACATTAAGGGGCGTTTGGTTGGTAGATGGGTTTTGGATTTGGATTACAATTTGAATTTGGATTAGGATTTGAATTTGGATATGAGTAGGAAAAAAAATAGAGAAGAGTACAAAAAAGGGCTAAAATCTTTCTTGGAGTTCCCATTGTGGTCATTTTTAAACTCAATCTCCAAAATGGTCATGCGTAACTACTCGACTTCGCAACTCCTCCAAAAAATCTCCATGTGTCCAATTGCAAGTACACTTTTTTACTTTTCATTATACCAAAATAACTACCCATATTGCGCAACCGAAGACTACTCAACCTCCTTTTACTCGACTTACATTTATCCACGTGCAAAAGTACATCGGGAAAGAAAAAAATACACATTAAAAAATTAGAAAAATGTATAAAAAATCTTTTAACCAAAAGTACACATAAAAATCCAAAATGCATGTGTACTTTTGCTTAAAAGATTTTTTGTATTTTTTTTTTATTTTTTTAATGTGTACTTTTTTCTTTCCCAAGGTACTTTTGCACGTGGATAAATGTAAGTCGAGTAAAAGGAAGTTGAGTAGCCGGCGGTTGCGCAATATGGGTAGTTATTTTGGTACAATGAAAAGTAAAAAGTGTACTTGCAATTGGACACATGCCGATTTTTTGGTGGAGCTGCGGAGTCGAGTAGTTGCGCATGACTATTTTGGAGATTAAGTTTAAAATGGACCGCAATGGGGACTCCAAGAAAGATTTTTAACCCTTTTTATACTTTTTTCAAAAAAATATATTATAAAATGTATAATTTTTTAGTAATAATAAAATATAAAAAAGGTGAGCTATACTTTTATGAAAGCAGCCAATGAGAGGAATCAAAAGATGATAATCAAAAATAAAATAACGAAAAGAAAAGATAAAATGTAAAGATAGTGAGGTGTCAGACAACTTTTTTGGAAAAGTATGCACATAAGGTTGGAATTCTCTAACCCCAACCATCTTTGATTATCTAATTCATCATCAACCATACCCTTCGATTTATGATCATTAGATCTCCCTTCAATCCAAATCCTTTGTTCTCTAATTGTTTTTATTCTATTGTTATTTGTTTTATCTATTCTGTTCGCCATGGTTGTTCAGCGTTCTAAAGAAGATTACACTGCTCGTATTGCTAAATCAGTTTATGTCACCAATTTCCCTGATAACGTTGGGTCGAGTGAATTGTGGAAGGCATGTGAGGGATATGGGAAGGTGATTGATGTGTTTATCCCTTATCGTAGATCTAAAGCCGGTAAACGTTTTGCTTTTGTCCGGTTCATTCATGTGATGGACTTAGATCGGTTGGTTGGGAATCTCTGTACAATTTGGATAGGTAGTTACCATCTTCATGCTAATGCTGCCCGATTCGAACGTAACAATAAACTTGTCAAACCCTCAGGGCCTCGTCAATCTAATGGGCATGTTTCATTTGCTTCGGTTGTTAAAGGTTCTTCAAAACCTAACGATATTGCTGGGCCATTATCTTCCTCACCGGCGTTGGTTTTGGACGATTCTTGTGTCGTTGTTCGTGACCTTTCATATCATGTTATGGGACGTGTGAAAGATATTTGTTCTATCCCTAATTTGCGGATTCTCCTTGCTAAGGAAGGCTTTGAACACGTGAAGCTGTCTTTCTTAGGGGGTCTTTGGGTGATGTTAGAATTGGATAATGTATCTGCTAAAAAAAAGTTACTGGAACATGTTGGGGTCAATTCTTGGTTCCAGACTCTTCACAATGCGACTAATGATTTTGTTAGCAGTGAACGGGTAGTTTGGGTGGATATTGAAGGCATCCCTCTTAATGTATGGTCTCGCGAAACGTTTTCCAAGATTGGTAAAAAATGGGGAGAGGCGTTGGATATTGAGGATAACTCCGGGTCCTCATTTGCCCGTAAACGTTTGTGTGTTTTAACAAAGCAACCGGGAACTATATTGGATAACTTTAAGGTGATTTCCAAAGGTAAAGTGTTTGTGGTTCGGGCGAAAGAGCTTTTCACTTGGATTCCGTGTTTCCTTGAACCTAAGGTGTCTAATTATAGTTCGGATGATGAATCAAACCATGGTGCTAAAATTTTTAATGACGGGATGCAACCTAACGATGGGGTGCAGCTTAGTGATGAGGAGTCTGATAGTGACCGAGAAGTGGATGGTGTTCCCGAGACAGATTTCAGCGATAATTCCTCTCCTCAACAGGTTCATGGTAACGAGTCGGGCAAACAACAATCTACGGACCCGTTTGGGTTTTATGACTTGCTAAATAAAATTCCCCCTAAAGGTGTTCGTGATGCGAGTCCCTCTTTGTCACATCCTCCCGGTTTTACTCTTGCTACCTCTGAGGCTCATGCTAATGAAGGTGAGGTTCAAGACGTTGCGCCTGGTTTTGGACATGACGCGGAGACTTCTCCCAGGGTAGATGCTAGGGTTATGGATCATTCACAGGAGGTTCATGATTCTTTTAATGGAGAAGCTTCATCATCTATCCCACGTGCAAATCATAATGGAGGATCTATTCTTGGTGTCTTGGAAGACATGGTTCGGATAGGACAGTCTATGGGTTATCAGATGGAAGGGTGTGTGAAAGACATGGAACGTATTATCGGCTCACAAGGAGAGGAAGAGGTTCTTTAATGAATATTCTTTCTCTTAATATTCAAGGTCTTGGGCATAAGACCAAAAAGGCATGGGTTAAGGAGTTAAATATTAAACATAGGATCAATTTTTTAGCGTTACAAGAGACAAAGATGGATATTGTTTCTCATATGGATGTTAAGTCCTTATGGGGAAATTCGAATTATGATTTTGTTGTAAGTGAGTCGCTAGGGAATTCCGGTGGTATTCTTTGTATTTGGGAGGCTTCTATTTTCAAGAAAGAAGGAGCTACTATTTCTGATAATTTTATAGCCATTTATGGTACATGGCTGCCTTGTAATACTAAGGTTCTTATGGTGGAGGTTTACGCTCCTCAGCAGCCTGCGTGTAAAAGGGCCCTTTGGGAGTATTTATCTTCTCTGTTACGACAATGGAACGGCGAAGCTATTGTTATGGGCGACTTTAATGAGGTTCGCTCTATGGATGAAAGACTTGGTTCGGCTTTTGATGTTTATAGTGCGCGGCGTTTTGACCGGTTCATCTTCTCTTCTGGTCTTGTGGATGTTAAATTGGAGGGATACTCGTTCACTTGGTCACATCCCTCTGCCTCAAAAATGAGTAAATTAGACCGTTTTCTTGTCACGGAAGGTATTCTCTCGCTTTATCCGTCTACTTCAGCCTTGTGCCTTGACCGTCACTTGTCTGATCATAGACCTATCCTTTTGAAAGATTCGTCTTCTGATTTTGGTCCAATTCCGTTCCGTTTCTATCACTCCTGGTTAAAGATGGAGGGATTCGATTCGATGGTGGAGCAAGCGTGGTTGTCCTTCTCTCATACTGATTCCAATAGTTTGGTCATATTCAAAAAGAAGTTGCAGGATCTTAAGTATATTATCCGAGTTTGGGTCATGGAAAAAAAATCCATCTCCACAGCATGAAGACTGATTTAAGGAACGATTTAAAGTCTATTGATTTAGATTTGGAAAGGGGAAACGTTTCTGATGATATCCTTCTCAAACGGATGGAGCTTAAACGTCAGCTTCATGATATTAATCTTATGGAGGCTAATGAATTGGCCCAAAAATCTAAAATTAAATGGGCCATTGAAGGAGACGAGAATACAAAATTTTTTCATGGCATTATTAATAAGAAGAGGTCTCAGTTGTCGATCCGTGGTATCTTTGTCGATGGCTCTTGGTGTACTGATCCGAGTACTGTGAAAGAGGAGTTTAAGTATCACTTTCAAGCTAGATTCCAGCAACCGTGCCATGACCGTTTCAATCTTAATGCTCCCTTCCAAAAACGTTTGTCTTCTGATCAGGTAGAGGAGCTGGACAGGGATGTTTCGAGAGATGAAATCCGTAGGGCTGTTTGGAGTTGTGGTGCGAATAAGTCTCCTGGTCCTGACGGATACACGTTCGAATTCTTTAGAAAATATTGGAGTTTTATTGGGTCGGATCTGTGTGACGCGGTCGTTCAATTTTTTAAGTCGGGTATGTTTCCAAGGGGGTGCAACTCGTCTTTCATTGCCTTAATTCCTAAAGTCACTGACGCCAAGTTTGTTAATGACTTTAGACCTATCAGTTTGATTGGTAGCGTCTATAAGGTGATCACGAAAATTCTAGCTAATCGTTTGGCTATGGTAATTTCCGACCTAGTCTCGGAGACTCAATCAGCATTTCTTGTCAATAGACAAATATTGGACAGCCCTTTTATTTTAAATGAGGTTCTAAATTGGTGTAAACGCAAAAAGAAGCAAGCTCTGTTTTTCAAAGTTGATTTTGCTAAGGCGTACGACTCGGTTCGGTGGGATTACCTTTTAGATATTCTTCAAGCTTTTGGATTCGGGCCGAATTGGTGTAGGTGGATCCGAGGTACTTTTACTTCCGCCATGGCTTCTATTCTGGTTAATAGCAGTCCGACATCAGAGTTTCCTCTTTGCTGCGGCTTGAAGCAAGGTGATCCATTGGCCCCTTATCTCTTCATTCTTATCATGGAGTCGCTTCACTTATCTTTCTCCCGTGTTGTTAATGATGGGATGTTTAAAGGTATTCAATTGCATGGTTTGGTTAACATTTCTCATCTATTTTACGCCGACGACGCCATGTTCATAGGTGAATGGTCTGATCTGAACTTACATACTATTATTAATGTTCTCAACTGCTTCCATCTCGCGTCGGGGCTTAAGTTCAATATTGTTAAAAGTCAAGTTTTGGGTGTTGGGGTTCCTCAGAATATCGTTTTGCAGGCGGCAAACAGAATCGGGTGTGATGTCTTGCACACTCCTTTTCGGTATCTTGGAGTGACGGTTGGGGATACTATGTCTCGGAAGTCAGCTTGGGTTGGCTTGGTGAACAAGCTCCAATCTCGACTTTCAAAATGGAAGGTTAAAACCCTCTCCATTGGTGGTAGATTGACTCTCCTCAAATCCGTTCTTGGTGCGTCCCCTATTTATTTTATGTCTATCTTTAAGGTTCCCAAAGGCGTGTTAAAGACTTTGGAATCTATCCGAAGTAATTTTTTTAATGGAGCCGACTCTTCAGAAAGGAAAATTCCATGGGTGGCTTGGGATTCTGCTCTTGCTTCCAAAGAGAAAGGTGGCTTAGGCGTCTCGAGCTTCTTTGCGTTGAACCGTGCTCTTTTAGTTAAGTGGGTGTGGCGTTTCATTTCTGGTGATAATTCATTATGGCGTAAGGTTATTCAAGCGATTTATGGCCCTAATCTTGATTCTCATGTTTCTGATCATTCTTCGACGTGGTGTTCTATTCTACGTGAAGTTAACTCTTTGAAGGACATTGGTTTCGATTTTAATTCGCATTGTAAAATGCGGATTGGAGACGGGTCTGGTACGAGGTTCTGGTTTGATCCTTGGTTATCGGATGTTCCACTATATGTTCGGTTTCCCCGTTTGTTTGCTCTTGAATTGGATAGGGAGAGTGTGGTGGCGGATAAGCTGGGAGCTTCTTCGGTTTCTGGTTCTTTTCGTAGGGATGTGCGTGATGGGGCAGAGAGACAGCAGTGGGATGATCTCTCCTCTTTAATCAGGTTGGTTATTCTTTCGGCCTCTAAAGATAGGTGGACTTGTGATTTGTCGGGAGACGGTGAGTTTAAGGTGAAAGACGTCAGAAATCGTATTGATGACTTGATTCTTCCTTCTTCGAATGTTGCAACAAGATGGATTAAGTCTATTCCTATCAAGGTTAATGTTTTCACTTGGCGTGCTCGTCGTGACAGGTTACCAACCAAGACCAATCTCTTTCGAAGAGGTGTTTTGTTGGACTCTTCCTTGTGTCCTATGTGTAACGTTGATTTCGAAGACATTCAACATGTCTTGTTCCAATGTGAAGTGGCTCGGGCTGCCTTTCGTAGAATCTGTCGTTGGTGGGATTTAGATTGGCAGGAGATTCGGTCTTTTTTAGAGTGGGACGCTTGGTTTTTAGCCCTTCGGCTTCCTTCCCGTCTCAAGGAAGTTTTAGAAGGAGTGTTTTGCGCAGCTTGGTGGAGGATTTTGAGTCTCCGGAATATGTTGATTTTCAAACCGTCGCCTCATAGTCGTTCGGGTTTGTTTGATGATATCGTTTCTTGGTCTTTTCTATGGTGTTCTAGTAGATGTAATAGGGCGTTTTCTTGGGAGTTTTGGTTAAAAAACCCCTCTTTAATTTCTTTGTAATGTTTTTCTAGCTCCTTGCTAGTTTTTATAAAGTTGCCGTTCAAAAAAAAAATAATAATAATAAGGTTGGAATTCTCTATCCCCTCGTTTATGAGGTTCAAGCCTATTTTCAAACCCCTTGGATTGCAAACAAACATTTTTTTTTACTTTAAGTCAAAACCTTTTGGACAAAAGGCTCTAACCAAACAGGCCCTAAGATTTAAAAGATGTTACTTTATTAAAATTTGCAAAAAAAGAAAACATGGTTTGAAATTTCATGTTTAAATGGTTTGAAAACAAGAATGTTACACCTTACGCGTTGCTAACCCGCAGCGAGACAGATATGAAAGGAGTAAAACATTCAATTTATATGCATGAATTGAAGTTTTAAGAATAATAAACAATCTACTTATATGCATGAATTAAAGTTTTAAGAATAATATGTTCCTCCGATAAAAAAAAACTATTGCATTGAGTAAAAATATAGTCTAATAAGTTTAAGAGTTAATTTGTTATGTTACTAAACTGAATCTAATGTTAAAGATAAATTAAGAAGTAAAAATAAAGAGTTTAATCGGTTTAAAGATGTTAACAATATAGAGTTTAATGATTAAAGGTTAATTTGTAATATTATTAAACTTGAATGAATGTTAAAATATATATATAAAAAGAGAAATTATGCATAACTTAATAGGTATACAGGTTAAAATGTTATGTTAATAAATTGTAAAGCTTAAAAAAAACTTTATAAAACTTAAAGGGTTAATTATGCCATTTATAAACCCCAAATTATGTCTTTTCCATTGATTATTTATATAATTACATTGATAATATCATAATAAACACGTGTACATAGCTATGGTTAATTACAAACATCAGAGTAATTTTTTTTAGACTAAAATACACCGTTGGTCCTTGAAGTTGGCACGACGCATCGCGATGGGACGAAACTCGCCCCTTTCATCGTGGGGGGGGGGGTCCCTATTTCAAGGTTTTCACTCGCTACAAGTCCTTTGACCATTTTGCCGTTAGTCAAGGACATCTCAAGGAGTTACATTTGTCTTTAGTTCAAGGGCAATTTTGACATTTTACCACTGTCCATTAATTACCGTGCCAGCCCACTTGTTTAACCAGCGGCGCTACAGTAAAACCTCTCTAATAAAAGGAACATTTTTTCACCACTCATCCTTTATCTTTCTTAACAACTAAAATCATATCTTCTTCACCGACGGTAAAATCTGAAAAATGGTGGTGTGTTCATGCAACAGAAGGGCCGTGATTAGAACATGCTGGAACACAACGAACCCCGGCAGGAGGTTCTATGCCTGTCCAAGACAGGTTGGGACACTTAATTTTATTTCATACTGTATTAAAGTTTGCATGTAGTGGTTTACCTTAAAATGTGTTGATTATGATAGTCTATCTGGTTTATTATAATTGTGATTTTATACAAGTGGGTTTAGTTTGTGTTTATGAGGCAACCGGATGCTAACATATTGATTATCAATTATAGGCTACAACATGTCCATTCATAGGGTGGTACGATCCACCCATCCAAAGGAGAGCAAGAGATGTGATCATCTACTTGCAGAGAACAATCTACAGGAATGAGGCGGCATTACAAGAATGCGAAGCCGCCCTTGTTTCTGAGACTATGGAGGAGGTCAACGCTGGTGATCGGGCAAACGAGCTAGAGGCTGCTCACCAAGCAGCCTTGGCCGATCTCCTTGTTGAGAAGGAGAAAGTTTGCCGTCTCAGGAACTTTTGTGTGTTGTCTTGGATGGTCATCTTCTTGGTTTTTCTATGGTTCTTCTATAGGGTTTAGATAGGTACTGGTTTTAGTGTTTTGAATGGGTGGTAGATGGTGTAGTTGTGTTTAAGAAGTTTTAGAGTACGTTGACTAAGAATAGTCTTTTGGTGTATAATGTTTGGTCCTTGTACAATGTTAATATATTTCTTTTATGCTGTCCTTTGCCCCAAGAATTTATATATCACTTGCCACACAAATGATCAAACTCATAACACAGCTACGAGTATCAAAGATGGATGAATGATGAGGGATGGATGAACAGACACCACTTTCGAGTATCAACATAAACTTGATGTATGGTGTTGTTCATCCATCGTTCATCCTTCATTCCTGTTCGTGATGATAGAATAACTGTATCCAACTCGAAACCCAGATCCAAGTATCAAAGATGGATGAATGATCAGTGATGGATGAACATACACCATTTCTGAGTATCAACATAAACTTGACATGGTGTTGTTCATACATCTTTGATCCTTCATTAGTGTTTGTGATAATAGAATAACAGTAACCAAACTCAAAACACAAATCCAAGTTCGACATATGAAGTCTCAAGGATGGATGACCAGACACCACTTTTGAGTATCAACATAAACTCCATATGGTGTTGTTCATCCATCTTTGATCCTTCATTAGTGTTTGTGATAATACAATAACAGTAACCAACTCAAAACACAGATGTATGAAGACTCTAAAAACAATACAATAAAAACACAATTAAACCCATACACTAAAATGACATGATTTCATACATAACGCAAATGGATATATTTCCAAATGCATAAAATTTTGGAGTCTACAAAGTTCAAAAACATACATTGTTTAAACACAGCAAATATTGTTTAGGGGAATACATATTCGATGGATAACATTGGCTTTCATATGCTTAACTAGCATTTTTTTGTGGTGAAGAAAGCTTTGCTGCTATAATCTTGGTCTTAGTCCAAAATTGCTTTGGAGACCCACCAGAAGCAGCATCAACTTGACTTCCAGATTGAGACTGGACCACACTTGGTTGATCATTACCTGCATAGTTGTCACCTGTAACCTTTTCCTTCTTCTTTGATATAACTTTTGGCTAGGATGAACCTGTTTTTTGAGACTGTTGTGTGGTTCCTTGACTTCCTGTAACACCTCCTTGCCCAAGACATGTTTTCTTGTTGTGACCAGCATTGCCACAAATACCACAAACCACACTCTTACTAGACTGTGACAAGTTACTGGTTTTTTCACAATTATCATTTTCAGTAAAAGCCCTGGTTCTTTTCTTTCGTGGCCTACCTAATGGTTTATGATGTTTAGGTGGAAGAATGGTTGTAGGCACCTGCGACTTATACCAATGCTCATAACCGTTTATTGGCTGGATGTGGTGTTTGTAAGTTTCTTCCCAAGTCTTAAGCAAGTAACATGGATGAACCCATGATTCAACAGACCCTATTTGCATTCCATTCAACCTCATACACCGGTGGGTAGCAACAACATGTTTACATGGCATACCTGTAAGCTCCCATCTTCTACATGTACAAGCCCTAGCTTCAACATTCACTGTACACTTGTCTCCCCATCCACTGACCTCATACTTTTCTCCTTCAACCCGTAAAGCAGTGTACTTATAAGCCTCTTTCTTGATTGCATCTAACATGAGTGTTGCCTTTGGTGTTAATGGTCCGGCACACTTTTGAATCACATTCACAACGTTCACTATTCTTTTCATACAGTACTCTCTAATGTATTCCAAAGCAGTAATGATCGGTTGGTGCCTACCTCCCACTAGTTTCCCATTAAACACCTCACACATGTTATTAAGTAGCACATCAGAATGAGCCCTCCCTACAACTTGTTTGGTTAGGTTCCTTAAAAATGTCGTAGAACAAAATATGTACAAGTAAACATACATTTGGTTAGGTACCTGAAAAATGCGACCTTGTGATAAGGTTTTAAAAGGTACCATTTTGAGGGGTCGTTTAAGTCCTTATTTGATCACTTTTGTATCCGTTATTGCTTAATATCGTTCCTTTTCACTTTTTAGGTCTCGTGAAGGCAAAATGCTGGAATGGCACTTATTTGGACAGAAAGGCGCGAATATATGAAGAAAATGGCCAAAGTCGAAATCAGACACTCACAGTTGCTGAATGTAGAAGGCGACGGCGTCAGGTTCTATTTGCGACGCCGTCGGAGAATTGTTGCGACGGGTCAGAACTCAAAACTCGTGTTTTCAAGAGACGGCGTCTAGTGTGAAAGAGTAGGCCGTCGCTACTCAGACGGCCTAGATGCGATCCAGACGACGTCAGAAGCTGAAGAGGACGGCGTCACGGACATAAGGTGACGCCGTCGCAAGGTTAACGTGGCCAAGACGAAACCCTAATGGCGGCGACACGACGGCGTCACTAAACATAAGGTGACGCCGTCGCAATTGTAATCTTATATATAGAATCCGAATTTTTCAGTCTTTGTGTGGAGAGTCTTTGGAGTAAAAACCTAAAACCGAACCTAAGGTGTCTTGTACAGTATTTTAGGGTTTTTAACCCTATCTTACACCAAGATAAGTCTTTGCTTCATTAATTCAATTATGTCTTTGATTATTTGTGTGTATGCTTGCATGTTCTCCATGTCCGGCTAATTTATTTGTGTGTTTGCTTAGGAAGTATGAAACTTAATTATTAAATATTGATTGGTTGTTTCTTATCTTAGTTGATTAATGATCTAGTAATGCGATAGGTCATTCGTTGTGTACTTAATGCTTGATTCATCTTTGTGAACCCTAGAGTATGATTACCTGAGTGATTGTAGTCTAAACCATCCGAAGAGAGCCTTAGAGTAGGAGTCTATAATCTCTAAGTGGATTTGTAGACAAGACCCTTTGGTAAGTTCAAAGAGTTAGGGAGAAACGCATACCCTACAACTTAGAAACACAACGCAACTAGGAATAAGACGTGACACTCAACCATCAATAGGAGATAATTAAGGAGTAATACAAACTAAGTAAACACATCTTTAAACTATCATACGAGCATACATTAATTAGACATAGACTCCCACAACCTTAGTTTAGATAATTAGATAATAGTAGAGTAATCGGTAGAAATACCAACCCCCCAAATCCAAATACCCGAGATTCGTACCTTTCCATTTTCATAAAATATAAAAAGATAAAAAATAATCTTCCTCAACCTTAACCTTAGCGTAGTAACTCCCTACTAGCATTCCTATTCCCCTAGAGAACGATATCAATACCCGTGGCTTACCCTAATTACTACACTACAACGATTAGGTTCACTGCCTAGGGTGTTATAAAACTTGCTCGAAGAAAAGGAAGTTTCCTTGACCCCGAACGACGCGTGTAGCGTTATCACATTGACCAATGAGTTGGTGGTATCTTACTTAACCAAGCATGGGCTGGTTCGCTAAAACTCTTGAATGCCAGCATGGCTGCCTCAAATTGTTGGACGGTTGTTGCTGCTGCACATCTCCACAAATGTTCCTTGTATGCTTTAGCATTCCATTGCAATTTCATATTATCATGGATGTGCTTCAAACAATATTTGTGTTCAGCACTAGGGAATAGTTCTGCTAACGCTGGAATGATACCCTGCACAAATAAACATCAATTACTTACTAATACAATTTGCATTTAACGAAAATACAAGTGATTCTAATCAACTAAATGGTAAAATCACCTTTTGCCTGTCGTTGATAAAAGTGTAGTTTGAGTTTCGTTGCAAGTCAAGATCATCTCTTAGACATTCAAGAAACCAAATCCATGAGTCTTTGCTTTCAGCTTCTGCAACCGCGTATGCTACAGGGTATATTCCATTGTTGCTGTCTATGCCGACTGCTGTAAGAAGCTGGCCAGGAAAAGGACCCCTCATAAAAGCACCATCTAACCCCAACAACTCTCTTTGACAAGCTTTGTATCCTTCCTTCAAAGCGCCTAAGCATACATACATTCTCTTGAAAACTCTGGTTGGACTTGTTGCATCTGTTGCAGTTTGTACACTTATCCTAACTGTTGTATCTGGGTTAGTTTTCTGCAACTCTTCAACATAGTCTCTTAAAAAGGGTGTACTACTGCTTATGATCACCCCTAATCTCATTTTCTGCCTTGTTTTTTTCCCTTAATGCTTTTTGCATAGACACCTGAACTTCAAACTGTTTACTGAGCTGATCTTGAATAGCCCTGATTGGAATATCTGGATTGACTTGAACTTGGTCAACTATTTGCTTCGAAAGAAACTTGTAGTCACAAGCTTTAATGTCTCTTGATTGCAAACATTTGTGTTCATCCTTGAAAGTTCGAACAATCCATACATCTTTATCTGTATTTTTGGCTACATACAACAACCATGGACACTCTGTTGCTTGCTCCTTGCGCTTTCGCAAATACACATCCCTACCGAGGCCTCTAGTTATCGGACCATTTTTCCTCTTTGGGGCTTTTCCCAGCCCTGAACCTTCGGTTATTCCACAAACAGGTATTTGTCCGAGACACCTAACCCTAATTCTCTGTTTGTCATTCTTAATTAGTTGCAATTTCCTCATAGTCTTTATTGAAAGCATGTAGATCCTATCTTTCACTTCTTTTGCAGTTACAAAACTTTGACCACAGAAAAAAAATATTTCGTCCTCTGTTTGTGTTGCCTCACTTAACTTTTGTTTCTTGTATGCCCTCAATTTGTTCCTCCTAATAACATACTCATCCTCATTCTCAGAACCACTTGCAAAATCATTATCATCTAACAGATCCAACTCATTTTTCTTAAAAAAATCATGTGGTAGCTGGCTGGTGATACCTATAGATGGTAAATCTGTAGTCTCGGTTACTTTGAACAGATTAACATCAAAATCAGGCTCCTCAAAAGTATTAGCCTCATCGACAACTGTGTTTCCATCACCATTGTTCTCAATATCATCATCGTCACTCATATAAGTTTCTGTCTCACTCACATTGTCATCACTTACAGCTTCATCGATTTCATTAACCTGCACAGATTTACCTTTTTGGATATGATCCACAGGATTACATGTTTCCTCCTCATGATGACCTAACTCTTGATCATTTTGAGATACCTCTTCAGGACTATCTATTTGGATATGCTCAACATGTTTATCTATATGCTGGTTGACATCACCTGCAACATCTTCAGTATGACAGACCTCTACAGCTGGAAACAAGGGTTGTGTTTCTGGCATCTGTCTAGATTGTACCAAAGTATTGACTTCCAAAGGTTGATCTGTAACCTCACATAAGTCCTCTACCACAGACTTATTAACAATGTTTTCTAAGAACAATTTCTTTGAGCAATATGGAATAATAGCAAGAGCTGCCTTTTTCTTTGTTGCATCCACATCAGCAATAACTGTCCTAATAGACTTTGGTGACATTTGATCAACGTCCAATGTTGTCTTACCATTTTCAACATAAACCTCTATCATCTTATGGTCATCAACAAGATCTTTCAATATTTCTAAATTAGCACTCTCACTTAAGCTATACAAACCATCATCTAAATTACTACCAGGCTTAACAAAGTAATAGTAATTTTTTGAACCGAGCTCATAACCCAATTCATACATAAGCACATCCAACTCTTCAACTGACACACTATCAACATCAACCAAATCAACTAAACTTTCCATACCTCCAACGTATATTCTACCAGGCCAGTATTTAAAGATACCATTGTGATGAACCCTCATACTAAACATATTAGATCTACCACCTGAAAACATGTCAATATATGTTTAAAGCATTCTATAAACTTAATTGGGAAACAATAAATACCACAATTACAAATTCCAATGACTGTAATCAACAAAAAAAAACAGTACCGTATTTCTTCTTAGCTGAGTCATATAGGACGGTGTCATCAACTGGATAACCTGACTGTCTTCTTACTTTCCATAGGCTAAAGTCCATGTTTCGGTTTTATGATTGATAAACAAGGGTTTTGTGACATGCAATTAGGGTTTGTGAATTCTGATAATTCTTGTAACGAAAGTTCTGGGACTAATGATAATACAGACTATGTGTTTATTGGGGCGGGAAGAGGGTTACATTACATGTGGCAATAAATAAGAAATTTTTAATTGAAATATGGAAATGTCAAAATTGCCCTTGGACTAAAGACAAATGTAACGCCTTGAGATGTCCTTGACTAACGGCAAAATGGTCAAAGGACTTGTAGCGAGTGAAAACCTTGAAATAGGGACCCCCCACGATGTAAGGGGCGAGTTTCGTCCCATCGCGATGCGTCGTGCCAACTTCAGGGACCAACGGTGTATTTTAGTCTTTTTTTTATTCACATTTTTATAAGGCATGACACATTTAAAATGTGCATGCCTCATAGTACGTTTAAACCGAAATCCATACTTACGGTGCCAAGGAATAACCCCCGCAACTTCTATCCATAACTTATCTTCCTTCAATATCTCACGAAGAATCAATATTTCTTCTTCAGGTAAGTGCGTTTGAGATGGCTCAAACGTCACTTCGACCAGTTGTTGATTTACATATGGTAGAAAGGTGATACGAGACGCGTCCCTAATGGCATAGTACTTGTTAACCTTAATACTAAGGGTGAAATCGCCCAACCATGGTGTCCTAATGTCACCATTTATTTGAATATTGGTAAGGAGGCTTGTGTTGCCTCCAAGAGTTACCGTAGTTTCATTCCCAACATATAGTTGGGGGTGCAAAGATTGTATTCCTACATCTTTCACATGCATACTCCCAATATCCCAAAGAGAGTATGCAATGAGAAAGAATGCACATATGAATGCGCAGATACAAATAACGGCAATGATAATTATATGGTTATTTTTCAGCTGCGCCAACTAGTTGTACTCCCTTGGAATGTGTTCCGCTGCCTGTGTAAAACAAAATAATGAAAAATATTAGTATTTTAATAATGCAACTGATGAATACACATATGGGATAACTTAAAAGATTAATTATGCTAAATAGGGAAAAGTGACTTACAAAAGTATTTTGCATTTCGGCTTCACTAGCAGGAAACACAGAAGAAGGGCCAGTAACATTTAAAGCCACTTGTGCCATCTCAACTATTTGTAGAAATAACAAGGATGGGTTGTTATCGCGCTTTGCTGTGGGGATTAAGCAGTTAACCTTAGTTTTACAATTAATTTATTGCAGCTAATAGTAAGCAAAATGAACATTTCATTCTCCGAGCTACAATTCTAAACATACCATGCACACATACAATATATATTATCTATTAAAAAAGATCTTTAAACTACATATTAAAATTTTCATATAAATAGGTCCAATCACCGTTTAAAATCAATAGAAAAAGGGGGAATTGCATATATATCCTTACAAAGATACATAATTACATATATATCCAAGCAAAAGACACAATTGCACATATATCCTTTCAAAGACTTAAATATGTCATATATATCTAAATTATTATTTTATACATATTTAAAGCAATAATATACATGATAATTGCACATAAAATATGAATTGTCACTTATGCCCTTGTTGTATAAGACATTCGTAAAAAAAACCCCACTTCTAATACCCCATGAACACAAATTGTTGTTGTACAAGATTATCATTAGTCAAAAACCCCTAATACCTTATGATCACAAATTGACAGTCCAAAGATTTCTTTATTGTTTTCAGCAAAATCAAATCTCAAGTCAAACATGCTGGCAAGAGTTTTATAAATCAGTGGCCAACTTGCATAAGATATGACTAATATGTTATTAAAATTATCCAATGGTAAATTGGTAATCAATCAATCAACCAAAACAAAAACACTATTTGGGCAAATTAATACAATCCACTACTAACAAGAATACAATGGAAAAGATTAAAATCTAGCTTAATTAATATTTTGGTTTTGATTTGTAGAAGACGATGTTTAGGTGTTTGGGTTTCAAGATGTATAATTCATTAAAGGGTATAAATGACAATTCAAAATTATTTATAATTATCATTTATATTATTGTTTAAAAAATGGATAAATTAATAATTTGGATATATATCACATATTTAAGTCTTTAAAAGGATATATACGCAATTATGATTTTTGCTTGGATATATATGCGATTATAGACCTTTGGAATGATATATATGCAATTCCCCCATAGAAAATAACGATTCAGTGTTCCAAATATTGATTCACATCCATAAGTTACAAATCTCAAAAGCATAAAATGAAACAAATAACTACATCTCATTGGAATCCTGTGATCCTCACATGTTTTTGTGTAGGAGTAAAATTTATTCTGAGGAAAGCCTTTTATCTTGAACTAAGAAACGGGAAAAAGTATAATAATAATAATAACAACAATAATAATAATAATAATAAAAGAATAAAAAAAATAACTAACGGGCCTAAGAAAAAAAGTGTAGCCGAAAAATCATTGTTGAGCCCGTCAAAGAAAAGGACAAACGAACTAAAGATAAAGGTATAATAACGTAGATAACTTTTTTTTTCTAACCAAATCTTTCTTCTTCTCTTGACGTATCATGGTACTTATTATAAATAGTATAAAGGGTAAACTTAAAATAAAAAGACAAATATCCGTAAAAAGAATAAAAAGATTTTATTTTAAAAAAAATCTCCAAAAATTCCAAAAAAATTCCACAAGATCGGGTATGTTGGTGCATAAAACTTTTGTGAAAACAATTTTTATAATTTTGAGTTTTGATATTTTTTTTATGCACAAAAAACGAATTTTGATGGGCAAAAAAATTTTGATGCACAAAATTTTCAACTTGTTTTAGTTAGATGCGCAATGTTATTTTGATGGAAAAAAGTCAAAAGAAATTGGGTGCAAAAACCAATTTTTGATGCACAGAAAAAACGATTTAATGCATAAACGTATTTTTTTTTGAAAAAAAAATATCCACTTTTAGAAAAAATTCCTTCACAAATTTTTCATACACCATCATACCCGATCTTGTGGAATTTTTATGAAATTTTTAGAGAACTTTTTTTGAAAAAAAAAATCTTTTTATCTTTTCACGGATATTTGTCTTTTTATTTGATCTTATACATAGTATAAAAATACGACCCTTGGGTTAAAAAAAACAAAAAAGTAACAACGGTGTTACGTTAATGGGCATGATGAATTACAAAATCCTTCAACACTATTACAAGCAGTTTGGAGATCAGGAATCCAGACGTTACAATCCGGTCCAAGAGATTATACTAGCTTGTCAAGTAACACACCTTAAGGTATCATGAGCAAGACAACGGTATCACATGAAGGAAGTCAAGAAGGTGAGGAAGAGTACGGGGAAGGGAAAGAGAAGAGGAAGCACGTTCCTTGTCGGAATGTCGTGAATTTTTTCTTTACAAACTTTCCACCGGAGTGGAACAAGACCAATCATATCTACTTGAAGTTTTTGAGGAGGTTGGAGAGATAGCTGATGTATATGTGGCGTCAAAGGTTCGGGTTTGCTCGCTTCTATCAGGTTGGAAACATCAAGACTCTCGAAAACCGACTAAATTTCAAACTTAGAGCAAACATATCTAAGTTTGAAAGATCACATTTTTTAAGTAAAAAAAAAGGCATGTAAGAATGTTGATTGGGTGTTTGACCTATATACCCTCTGTTTTAAAGAACCAGAATGGAAGGTTACAAACATCTTTGGTGGGTGAATCTTTTGTGATTCATTCATTATCAGAAGTTGAACTGCTATGGAAATCTTTAAATTTTAACGATCATATCATAGCGTTTTGCTGGAATTTAAAATATCAAAAGGGGACTACTCATCTTTTGTTTCAGTTTGATATGATGCTAAAAAGAGTGAACAAGCGGGTGATACCTGTTAGTCGTATATTATTGTATGATGGGCTCAAGCCCTAATCTCTCTCTAGGGTTATCACTCTATATATGCATGTACTGTATGTGTCTTTAGACAATCAATCACAATCAATTACAATCAATAATATCAATCATATTATTATATTCTTACATGGTATCAGGCCATTAAGATCCACAAAACCTAAACTCTTCCGCCGCCGCCTCCGGCCGCCGGCTACACGCCGGAGGTTCGGAGGGCTCCCTTTAAACCTTTTCTTTTCTCTTCTGTCGATGGTTGGAACTGTTGGTATTTGTTTCCTTACCAGTTGACTGTCGTGTTTTTCTACTTTCATTTATAAACGGGAGCACGTATGTTGTGAATAGAATCCGTACGGATCTGGACTGTCGTGTATTGATTCATGAGTGACGTCAGCATCAACACCAGTTGTGAAATTGCTGTTGTTGTTGTCGACGTAGCCTTCGTCGACTTGGTTGGTGGATGGATGAGTGGATTGTGGCTGACTCTTCACCGTCCTCACTGAAGGTGTCGAAAGATGAAGACATGATTTGTTGCTACTTTCTCTCTCTAGATTTTCAATGCTTCCTCTCTCTAGATTTGCGTTTTGTGTGGTGATTTGAGTTTAGTGGTACCTTTGATAAAGTGAAGTTTAGTGGTACGAAAAAAAAAAAAAATTGTTATTTATATGTCGAATCCATAGTATTAATTCCCAAGACGACTTTTGTTTTATGTCGAATCCAGGGTATCAATTCCCGAGACGACTTTTGTTTATGTCGAATCTAGGGTATCAATTCCGGAGACGACTTTTGTTGGTGTCGAATCTAGGGTATCAATTCCCAAGACGACTTCTGTTGGTGTCGAATCCAGGGTATCAATTCCCGAGACGACTGTTAAAAAAAAAAAAAAAAAAAAAAAAAAAAAAAAATCTGCCTCTCCTTCAACCTTTACTGTCTTCTCATCTCTACGCTGCCTTCTCATATGCTCATCTTCATCATACACTTTCCTCACCTCCATTCTCTATCTTCCTCACCTCCATTCTCTATCTTCTCAAAAAAAAAATAATAAAAAAAAAAAATAAAAAAAAATGGATCTTTATGTTTTTCTATAGAAAAACACGCCCCGTTTATTTGGAAGGTTCTTTGGGGGTTGAAGTTTTAGAACCAACTTTCGTTGTCTCATATTTGTTTTAGTTGTAAGGATACTTTGGTTTATCCGATTTGTTGCCTGCTACTAAAGATGCTTCCGCTTGCTGTCGAATGTCTTCATCAACAATTTACTTGCTTTAGTTTATTGTTTATTAGCTTTAATCTCCGGTTCGAGCTTTCGCGATTTCGCCGCTCAAACTACGGGGGAGTGTTAGTCGTATATTATTGTATGATGGGCTCAAGCCCACATCTCTCTCTAGGGTTATCACTCTATATATGCATGTACCGTATGTGTCTTTAGACAATCAATCACAATCAATTACAATCAATAATATCAATCATATTATTATATTCTTACAATACCAACACGAATGAGAAAAGTACTCTTGATGAGGACTGTTTTAAAGGAACATCAATCGGAAAGGAAGTGAAGTCGGAAAAGGTTGCCGCCGGTGATAATCCACCACAAAACACTGGTATCAATTCAATGGCATATGTTACTTCTCCTATAAGTGTCCCGATCGCGAGGAAGAAAAATTGAATTTTGAATCACAAATTAGGAGACCTAACATGGAGAAAAAAAAGTGTTGATTGCAAATTGTATTCGCATGCATGTTTGGAGGAGTTCGCTATCACAAGATATGAGATCAGAAATTTCTGATCCTCGTAATTTGGATCTGAAAAAGGATACTAAACATCATAGTGATGCGCTTGTTTCACAAATATACTTAAGCCCTACTAAAGATAACAAAACTACCAGAAAAATGTCTCAGTAAACCCACTTTATAATAAGGAGTGTAATAATTAACACACTTACAGTGAAAGTGGAAATGCAACAAGTCTTTCGGAACACTGCTGATCACCAGGCAAGTCTCTTCCGGATCAAGTGAAAGTACTGGAGATGCGAAAATTCCGAAACACTGCTGATCGCAGGCAAGTCTCTTCCAGATCGAGTGAAAGTGGAAATGCAACAAGTCTTCCGGAACACTGCTGATTGCCAGGCAAGTCTCTTCCGGATTGAGTGAAAGTGGAAATGCAATAAGTCTTCTGGAACACTGCTGATCGCCAGGCAAGTCTCTTCCGGAATGAGTGAAAGTGGAAATGCAAGAAGTCTTCTGGAACACTGCTGGTCGCCAGGCAAGTCTCTTCCGGATTGAGTGAAAATGGAAATGCAGCAAGTCTTTTTGTACTTTGAATAAGATGTATGTACGTATAGATTGGCCACCTGGAAATCTTGAACAGGGTAAGTGATCGAGTGAGTACTTTGAAGAGGTTGTCCATGTGGCATCGAAGTTAAGAAAAAATAGCAAGATCGATATTTAGTAAAAAAGCATGGGTAATGATGGTTGATGTGTGTTGTTTTAGTGGAAAACATAATCCATTTTGTATACTAGGAGGAAGATATAGGAAGTCAAAAGTAAGTAAAAGTGTGTACAATGTTACAAATTAGTTTCATAATTTCATATTCACATAATCTCATCCACTGATCCACCCACTTATGTGAAAGATGATGATTCAAAAGACGTTGATGATCGAAGTTAGTGGTTATTTATAGTAAGTTTTCTTTTCTTAAAGGGAAAAAGCCAAAAATACATTATGTACTTCTCGTGAAAACTCATTATGCTTTCTCAACTTTTTTTATTGTCATTATACTTAACGTTGTTTCCATTTTCGACTCATTATGCTTAATTACTTCTTTATGTATAATGACAATAAAAAAAGTTGAGAAAGCATAATGAGTTTTCACGAGAAGTACATAGAGTATAATGGACTGACACTTTATTGATTATAACTAAAGTTTGATCAGTTTATGTGTGATATTGCGAGTAATCCACATTTTGTCTTATACATATTTTACAATGGCATCGTCATGTTCTGTTTTGGCTTCTAGGATTCCCAGCTCCTGATGGCGATACGACACCTTGTGCTTGTAGGTGAATTAATGCTTTTCAATGGATTCTCCTCGAGTATGTTTACTTCATCCTGTCGTTGCATACCTAGTAAGCAAAAGTACAAAGTTTGCCGGGTCAGGCACGTTTTGGTTACAAGTCTGGGTTGAAACTGTGATTTTTAGTATGGGTCGATATGAGTAAGTCTGACCCGCTAGCAAAAGTTGCCTTTTTATCTGTTTTATTCTATCTGAACAAGAGGATTGAGGTTGTATGCGTTACAGTGGGTCAACTTTTAACCCGTTCAACAAGTGCCTATACAACAGTAGACATAACCAATTAAAATGAAAATGGTTATGTATAATGACAATATTTGAAGTACATAGAGCATAATGAGTTTTTGGGGAAAGTACGTTAAGCATTTATAGCTTTTACCCTTTCTTAAATCTATGTTACAAGCTAAGTTATAGGAATTACGTGGTTTTAGGACTTTCATATAGGTGAGAACTCATGCAGAATTTGGGGTGTTTTTTTTGCTGGCTTTAGGAACAAAAATAGATTTCAAATAAAGAAAGCAGAGTGACGTAAATGGGTTTCAACTAAAGAATGAAGTTGAGTGACGTAAAGTCTTAATACATTACAACATTGTAAAATATGCCGATTGTCAATGTGTCATGATTTAACTTTTCTAATTTTATGAAACTTTTTGGCTCCGATCTGCTCTTAAATCTTATTCTTATTATGGAAGTTGATTAAAGAAGGGCCGGAAACATTTAAAGCCACTTGTGCCATCTCAACTATCTGTAGAAATAACAAGGATGGTGTCGTTATAGTGCTTTGCTGTGGGATTAAGCAGCTAACATTACATTATGATGATCAATTATATATACACACATGATCACCATTAAATGATACTTTTAGTTAACGAATTCTTAATAACAAGCAAGATTTCATTCTCCTAGCTACAATTCTAAACATAACATACATACATATATATCATCTACTGTATCAAAAAGATCTTAGAAGTTCATATTAAAATTTGCGTATAAATAGGTCCAATCAGCGTTTAAAGTCAATAGAAAAATAACGATTCAATGCTCCAAATATTGATTCACATCTATAAGTTACAAATCTCAAAAGCATAAAATGAAACAAATAACTACATCTCATTGGAATCCTGTGATCCTTACATGTTATCTAAAAGCGAATATTTATCAAAGAGGTAAATACGATTATGATAGTATGAGTGTCGTCTCATGATTTTTGCCAAAAGCGAATATGAAATGAGATATTTTGGACAATAAATTTTGGTTATTAATTTAAATAATTTAAAGGTTGTCAGTAACTAGTTATATTACAAATTTAGATATCCAAAATTTGGGATGGTGGTTTATGTTACACCTGTTATTTTAGTTATTTATTTTTTTTTTTATAATTTGGATATCCAAAATTATAACAATTTATGAAATGAGACATTTTCTTATAAATGAGACATTTTCGAGAATTTTTTAGGCCAAAAGCGAAAATATGAAACGAGACATTTTCAAAAATTAATTTTTGTTATTAATTTAAATAATTTAAGAGACTTGTCAATAACTAGTTGTATTACAAATTTAGATATCCCAAATTTGCGATAATGGTTTATGTTGCACCTGTTATTTTAGTTAACTTTTTTCAATTTAGATATCCGAAATTTTGGATAATAATTTTATATAGATAAAATAAAATAAAATAAAATAAAAATATTATTATAATCCAAACTAATTATCGTATAAAAGAACCTAATAAACAAATAAATATTAAAAGATTAATTATGCTAAATAGGGAGAAGTGACTTACAATGGTATTTTGCATTTCGGCTTCACTAGCAGGAAACACAGAAGAAGGGCCGGTAACATTTAAAGCCACTTGTGCCATCTCAACTATCTGTAGAAATAACAAGGAAGGTCGTTACCGCGCTTTGTTGTGGGGATTAAACACTGAAAGTCTTATTCATCATTACTAGATACAAGTTTTGATACGTAAAATATCGAAGTCGCTAATGTTTTACACGGTTTGTGCATACGCACTTCAACCTTACTAGTAATCTCAAAGAAAAAGTGGAAGAAAAATATAATAGTTAATCTTGAGTGATCGAACTACATATATGGAGAAGATGCAGTATTTCTATCGGACAAATCATAGTTAATAAAGTGAAAGATCGACAATATTTGAAATAACAAAAACTAAAAACGAGAAAAATGTGGATATACAAAAAAAGTTGTATTGAAAATAATCTTTCTACGAGAATAACAACTAGAGAATATTTACCTGATTTTCGCATTCGAATTACACTTGGGTTCAAGTTTACGTCAACTGGGTGTCGTTGTTGGCAGTATACTTTGGTCGTCGTCTAGTACGTCCAGCGCGCGATAATCGATTTGGTGATTGAGAGCGAGCGGAATTAAATGAAACTTCGCACACAGATAATCAATATCCTTTTACTATTATGCCCCTCAACACTCATTTTAGTAGTATACATTCAATTTTTCACGTATCTTTGGTTAGCAACTTTCTAAGAGTATAACATATACTAGATTACTAGTAATATCGAAGGTTTTGAGACTCTACATGACACTTTCCATAGAATGATACCCCTCCATGAATCCTTGGTCGTCTCATTGCTCAACGACACAATTTCGGATCGGTTTCAACTTTCAAGATTTCAAAATCGTACTGTTTCTTGATAATTTAATGTGCTTTCCTAACAAGTGACACATTCATTATTTCAAAATCTTCTTCTATTCTAGACAGACCGAACGTTTGGATCTCGGCGAGACGGCGTTGCGCCTTTCAACCCTCTCATGGATGTTCCAGAGTCTAGAAAACAACATATTATCGCCCTTTTGTTCCTATTTGTCATCATCATTTATTCTAGCCTGTTTCATTTCTTTCTTTTTGGACACAAGATTCGATTAGTACCACTGGGAGATTTTAATCATCTGAGTTATGAAAGGAGGCTGAGATCACTTATATGCGGACATACATTTAAAATCGATGATTTATTTGTATTTAAGAGATTTCCGTTGAGGTAACTTGCAATGTATCAACATAAAATAGGGAAGAAGATTTAACGGAGAATGATCGAATTAATGCATGTCTAGTGATGTCCGGTACAAGATGGAAAATCAAAATTGGTAATATGTACTATAAGGGGTATAAGAGCAAAAACGCATAAAATTTCTGTATGTGAAGTGTTTTGTTCCGTGTAAGTATCAATGCCCTTTGAAAAAACAGAGCAAGTTTAAATTCTCAAAAACCTAGCCAAATCTGGCAAGATAACGAAACCTAATTTTATCCTTTTTCTAAACCATTATGCAATACGTAACATTTGAATTCTATACCTTCAAATCTAGTAAGATAACTAATAAAAGACACTTCTTTACCACTTTCTAATTAGTATTTTCCTAAAATAACAATTAACAACAGCCTGCCACATTTACACTGAATATTATAACAGATGATTTTGAAAGTCACGTAACCAGCTTTAATTACTTTTGACAACTATGTGGTTACCTTTAAACAGATAATTAGTGACATATGAGTAAGGCTGCATAATTGTTTTCATAAATGGTGAAATATTGACATAAATCATTTCGTTAATAGTTATTAACTCCTTGCTATGAATTAGTCTGCATAATTGTTTTCATAAATGGCCTTCGAATTTACAGTGATCACTTGGGTTCAAGTTTGGTCGGTTTAATTGTGTGAGTAAAAGTGATTATATTATAATCTTATATAGATCACGTACCTTCAAAATAAAAGAGTGGGAGTACGTGAACATTTGAAAAAACAATCAACTCAAACTTGTAAAAGAGAGCGAGCTGAGGGGATTGGAATTAAATGAAGGAGAAGGCGAAGGAGGAGGAGGAATGACCTCCTCCTCGGATATGGTGAGATGGAAAGCCGAGATGGCTACGATGAGCAGCAACAGAATAGAGGAAGTCAATTTTGCCATTTTTTCGTCGGAGGAGGTTGGTGGTGGTGGTGGTGGTGGTGATGCTGATCCATGTATTTATAGGCTTATTTAACTTCCTGTTGTTCTTAACTTCCCACTTATTTGCGTCTGAAACTACTCCTCATTGCCCAAATTGGTTAGACATTCCCTTTCTTTATATAAGTCATCATCATAAAAAGAGAAGATGTTTAAGAACATATTTTTCATAAATGGCCTTCGAATTTACAGTGATCAACTGATCACTTGGGTTCAAGTTTGGTCGGTTTAATTGTGTGAGTAAAAGTGATTATATTATAATCTTATATAGATCACGTACCTTCAAAATAAAAGAGTGGGAGTACGTAAATATTTGAAAAAACAATCAACTCATACTTGTAAAAAAGAGCGAGCTGAGGGGATTGGAATTAAATGAAACTTTGGTCGGTTTTATTTAAACTCGATTTAATCCGCATATTATATATAACAACATAATACTGCTTTGCCTCTTATATATAAATCAAGAACCAAAGAGATTTTTATGCGTGTGAGTTATTGAGAATATTAAGATCGAATAACACTTCAAGGTGATTATACGTTTGTGATAATGTAACGTTTGTGATTATATAGTTTCTAAATGTTTAAACGTTAACTTTGGATATAAGATAACCACAATCATCTCATATGTAGGATTTTTGGGTATCTATGTAGTTCTTGGATTATCATATATATATTCAATCTAAAATTTCGAATATCCAAATTTTGGACATTCGAAATTTTAGATATGCTTTCGAATAGAGGAAATGACTACCCAAAAATCTGAAAATTGAACTTTTGGATATACGGTTTTGAACACCACTAATTCATGGAATGAAAATTTTATTAGATGAAAAATTTTCTTTATATATTTGAGACATGGGATTTAGCCATTTAGGTGTGGCATTGACATATTACAATGAAATAAAGTGACAAAAGACATTTTAAATAAGAAAACTAAAAATGAGAAGAAAAAAAATAATAACTAGAGAATATTTTCCTATTATCATTGTCGAATTACACAAGAGTTCGAGTTTGCGTTAACTGGGTGTCATCGATGGCAGTAATAAATGCAATTCAGTGGTCGTCTAGTACGTCTAACGATAGTCGATTTGGTGAGATCTAGGGGAAATGAAACTTTGGCCGGTCTGTGTGAGTAGTGATATGTAATAAAGTGATTATAATCTTATATAGATCGATCACTTTCAAAATAAAAGAGTAAGAGTGAAGATTTGAAAAAACAATCTAATCACGAAATAACTCATAGTAATAGAAGAACAAAGTTTACATTTCGGAAAACCAACCCAAATCTAGTAAGCTAACGAAACATTTTTTTGCCTTTGTCTAAACCATTTCTTATGCAATACGTGACATTTGAATCTTATACCTTCGAAATAAAAGAGTAAGAGTGAAGATTTGAAAAAACAATCTAATCACGGAATAACTCAAAGTAATAGAAGAACAAATTAAGTTTACATTTCGAAAAACCTAGCTAAATCTAGTGAGCTAACGAAACCTAATTTTTTGCCTTTGTCTAAACCATTTCTTATGCAATACGTATACTATTAGACTATGAAAAAAAATATATACATACATGCTGATATAATGGTTGTGTTTTTTATTTTATATTTTTTGCCACGAGGTTCATTGTTAAAATTTGGGCTATTCAAAAAAGCACAATCAATAACAACAAATACATGCTGATGATGAATTCAAACCATTCATAATTTCATATATTAACCGTTTAGTTGTTACACATAACTAACAACAAAATTCACTCAGCCAACCACCCTTTATTTTTTTTAACTAATAAACCCCAATTTTTGTCACACGAGTGCAGCTAACATCAAAAATAAAAGATTGTCCCTAACACGAATGTAATCTAAGAATAAAAAACTCACACTACAAAACACTTTCATAACCGAACAATTACAAGATGTAAACCAGACTAAAATACAACAAACAAAACGAGAAAGAAAAGTGAGCTGATATTGATTATGAAAACTAAATCTATAATACCTCAAAATTTTGTAATGTATTATCTAACTATATGATATATTCTATGATTAACACATGCTTCTTGCACGGCCCATAGTGATACCTGTTAATTCTTTTAAGTTTGAACGATAATTATTCAGGTTTTCTAGAAAGTTTGTTTAGAAGACGTAAATGATTATTTCAACTCAGAAATGTTAAGAGTGTAAACAATAAACTCCATATAAATATCCATGCAACCTTGACATGCCTACTAAAAAGAACACGAAATATATTCAACATTTTAGTGTGAAAGTGACGAGCATCAATAAAATTGTCCAAGAAATTCAACTTAAATGCTATGATCGGATATCTAGAAGATCAAAGAAAGTAGCTTTTTTATGGCAAAATTGGTTATGTGACCCTTCGAGCTGCAAAGTTTCAAAATGATATGTATTTCAAGGTTGTGTCGGGGTGCTTGGATTTTGCTTCTGTCGTGTTTTTCTTCCTTAGTTTTGTTGGGCTATTTGGTTTGAGGTAGTGTTTAGTTCTTGAGCCTGCAGGTCCCAAGTGTCTTGTTGGGTTTCTGTTGGTCTTTGTACTGGTTGTGGCGTTGTGGGTTTTTTCCTTTTTTGGGTTATAAATTTTTGCTTTACCAAAAAAAAAAAGTGTTTCATAGAATCATGTACGTTACAGATAACAAATGCTCACCAAAGGGCATGTGTCTCAATGGTACTCTATGTTGAGAGAAACTCTCCAACTAAATGGTTGTGTGTTCATCCTACTTAATACATTTGAGATAAATTTGTGATGTAAATGTTGTAAGATAGTTAAATTGTCGTTCTAAAAAAATAATAAATAAATAAATAAATGCTCAATGATGACACAACTGTTTATCACCTTATGGGAAAAACAATCAAATATTCTTTATATATTAAATAGAGTAAATTACACCATTCGTCCCTGTGGTTTAGCCAAAATAACATCGCAAGTTCCTTTGTTTTCACTTTTGCGTCATGAGTCCTTATAATGAAGTTTGGTAACATCATCAGTCCTTATTTCTAACGATCGTTAGCTTTCTCCGTTAACTCGTTCGTTTTCTTACGTTTTTATCTGTTTTCGTTCATTTTTATACGTTTTCGTCCATTTTCATACGTTTTTATACGCTTTCGTCCGTTTTCTTACGTTTTTACACGTTTTCGTCCATTTTTACAGGTTTTCATATGTTTTATATGTTTTTGTCCGTTTTTACGTTTTTATCCATTTTCGTCTATTTTTATATGTTTTTGTCCATTTTTATAGGTTTTCATCTGTTTTTATACGTTAACTCCCCACATGTGCCATGCACATGAGGGTATAAAAATCATTTTCGTCCGTTTTCATCAATTTTTATACGTTTTTCGGCCGTTTTGTCTGTTTTTATATGTTTTCGTCCGTTTTTATATGTTTTCTAACGTTCTCATACGTTTTTATCCGTTTTATACATTTTCGTCCGTTTTTATACGTTTTTGTCCGTTTTCTTACGTTTTTATCCGTTTTCGTCTGGTTTTATACATTTTTATCCATTTTCGTTTGTTTTTATACGTTTTCGTCTGTTTTCTTCCGTTTTCATTCGTCTTTATCGGTTTCATCTTTTTTTATACGTTTTCGTCTGTTTTCTTATGTTTTTGTCTGTTTTTATACGTTTTCGTCCATTTTTACAGGTTTTCATCTGTTTTTATGGCCTTTCATCCGGTTTTTTACGTTTTTATCCGTTATACGCTTTCGTCCGTTATTGTCCATAATACTTTTTCGTCCGTTTACAAGTTTTTATATGTTTTCGTCCGTTTTTTTCAACAACAGGTGGTGTAAATGGCTTTTTGAGGTACTGATAACCACACCCTTATTTAAATACCTGTTGTTTCTTTATTTTTATACGTTTTCATCTCTTTTCTTACGTTTTTATCTGTTTTCGTCTGTTTTGAAAAATGGACAAAAATGTATAAAAGCGTATGAAAACCATTAAAAACGGACGAAAAATGCATAAAAACAGACGAAAATGGATAAAAACGTAAAAAAACGGACGAAAACATATAAAAACATATGAATACCTGTAAAAATGGACGAAAACTTATAAAAACATACGAAAATGGATAAAAACGTTCAAAAACATATAAAAACGGATAAAAACGTACGAAAATGGAAGAACCCGGACGAAAACATATAAAAACATACGAAAACGGATAAAAAATGTATAAAAAAATGGACGAAAACGTATTAGAACGTAAGAAAACGTATAAAAACTGATGAACACGAACGAAAACGTATAAAAACGGACTAAAATGGATAAAAACGTAAGAAAACGGATGAAAACATATAAAAACGGACGAAAAGATAAAAACATAAAAAATGGACGAAAGCATATAAAAACAGATGAAACCTGTAAACATGGACGAAAACGTATAAAAACAGATGAAACAGGATAAAAACATAAGAAAACGGACGAAAACGTATAAAAACATATGAGAACGGACAAAAACGTAAGAAAACAGATGAAAACGTATAAAAACGGATAAAAACGTATGAAAACGGAAGTAAACGTATAAAAACGAACGAAAACGGATAAAAACTTATGAAAACGGAAGAAAACGTATAAAAACGAACGAAAACGTATAAAAACGGACGAGTTAACGGAGAAAGGTAACGATCATTAGAGATAGGGACTGATGGTGTTACCAAACTTTATTATAAGGACTCCTGACGCAGAAATGAAAACAAAATGACTTGCGGTGTTATTTTGGGCAAACCACCAGGATGAACGGTGTAATTCAGCCGTTGTAATGAATTATTCAACCTTTGTAATCATAACCCCGAGTGTTTCTATCCAAGGTGTTATGTTTCCCTGTTTTAACACGTTGTAAAATATTGAAGGCAACAATTAATTTTGATTTTTCTAAATCAAGTTTTTGTGCCAATTCCAATTTTGAACTATCGCATACTTGTTTCATAGTTTTCAACTGAGCGGCATACCCAACACGACTGATAGATAAGCCAACGTTAATAGCAAGTCTAATTCTGCGATAAAAAAATTTATGTTCTAGAGACTAGATGTAATGGATTTCTGCCAGTTAAAGATCGTACCTCATTGGCAATGGTTATGGGACTTTCTTCAACATTATTGAACACATCACCCAACTTAGCCATTAAAGACACCTTGACATCTAATTCTTCTTTTTCTAAATCTATTAATTCTAACCAGCTTGCATCCTCAGCCATCAATGCAGCTCCACCTTTTTGCTGCTTGCATACAAGCATCTTCCTCTTATAGTAATCAAAGTCCTTGACCTTAGGTTTTCTACAGTCTTTGGCAAAATGTCCTTGTTTCCCACAATTGTAATATCTTGAATTCTCTTCCCTAGGTTCCTCTATTCTTTTCTTCTCTTCATACATTGGCTTGTATTTTGTTTGTTTCTTAGCAAATGAAGATTGAATATTGTTGTCTGTAGAGTTCTTGTAGAAATTCTTTTTCTGAAAGTTTCTTGCAAGTAGAGCTACAACTTTCTTCATGCTTTTGTTCATTTCTTCATCTTCAGATTCTTCATTGTCATTGCTATAATCAAAGTACCTGTTGGTTTCAACTTTCACTTTTCTGCTTGATGAGGAAGAATAGAGACAAATGGTTCTCCGTAGTTGTAGAAACTTTGTTTAGAGATTTGAGGAGTTCAGAAACATCATCTTGACAAAAATTGAGAGTTTCATAGATGGGGGTGGATATTCAGCTCTCCAATTTCTTTGTTATGTTTGATGTTGTTTGCAGGGATTTTCCATTTAGGCACAAGGTTATACAAGAACTGGACATTGACTTCCAGCTTGGTTTTCTTCAAATTGTTCATCTTCAATTCATTCAGTAGACTACAGAAACAAGTGTAGGTGTCAATAAGAAGCTCTCATTCCTTGGCAGCAAAGTTCTCATAACTTGTTATTGCAGCCGTTCATTTTTATCAAACATTTCTAAGTCTCGACACACGTGGATACATGAATCATTATGAAACCACACGGGATTTTTAAAATAAAAATCACATGTGATTTTTCATGGCGAAAAATTCAACACGAAAAAAGAAACTCGAAAAAAAATTTGCCGAAAGTATATCGAAATGCCCGTCTACGTCGCGATGGTGTATTTTTTGTTGTTTGACGATTTACCGTTTGCAAGATATTTTAATTTGCAGAAAAATTTAAAAAGTGGGTTTTTTGTTGTTTTGATGAAAAAATAAATGATCCAGATTTGCTCATTTGATCTTTAAAATTTTAGTATCTATTAATCTCACCTCAACGGGGACGAATTTATTAAGGTGAGATATGCAAACCACGTGATATAATATATAGTAGTCATGCTTATATATGATTAGGGGTTGTTTCTTTTTTTTCATATGGGGAAGGAATAGTGGGGTCTACACCTATATTAGCATCTTAATGGAGAGAGGTTATTTTTTTTTTTTTGGGCTTGTATATATAGAGGAAGTAAGGGAAAATTAGTGAGTTCTACTTAAAAAGAAATATTATTAAATATTATGTGGACTCACTCTTTTAGCTAAGAGAAAAAAAGAAACACAACATAATTACTTTTTTCATATTTGCGGCATTAGAGTTCAACAATTGTAAAACTAATTTTCTTAGCATGATGCGAATGCAAAGCAAATGCATGTCTTCAAAAAATAAGAATCCCCTACTTTGAATACTAAAAAAAAAAATGAGAGACGCGTTACAACATAAGTTGAAATTGTTAAACTGGAATTTACGAATCATACTCATCCACCATATTTTACGAGTTCAATCTAAATTACGTGTCAAAGCTTCAATTTTTAAAAGATGGTAATTTATCAAGGTGTATGTGTAACTTTTGTTAGTTAAAATTGAGCAACTTCATACTAAATTGCCTGAATGTTATAGGAGTTTAATTATTTCAAAACTAGCTAGAGTATCAATCTCTTTCTTATAATTGCTTATAAATATTGTATTGAGCACTTTGTACAGATTTTATGAGTATTACAAGGACTAGCAAATCACTTCGTAATTTCTTTGTTAGGTGACAATGGTGATCAAGGGTGGAACTTTGCAACATGCATATGACATAATTTAGTTGTATGGAGACTGAGATACTAAAACGATAGTCTTTGACCAAACTACCGTTTAAATTTTGGTGTAAATAATGCTAATGCTGTAAAGTTAACTCATAAAATGCTACATAGCGGTCACCATCACTCAGCAATCAACATGAACAAGCGAAACTATACACAGAACCTCAGAGTGATGTCAGACTACATTTTTTGTAACCCACATTTTAAGCCTCTAATTTAATAGCTGCATCAAGATCATCGACTGTGTTATTTTGTTGTGACCAGAGTTGTGCGTATCTACCATTATTTGACAACAGAACTTCATGAGGACCTTGTTCTACCACCCTCCCTTTCTCCAGAACGATAATCTGAAACATCAATAAAAATAAACCAAATTATGAATAATAATTGATTAAGATAACTAATCACCAATAGTGTTTTTAACCCGACCTCCTAAACTTTCTGTTTAGGAATAAGATTAGTATAGATATAGTCTAATACTCTAATCTGTACAAGCATATTTGGTGCGTTACACGTTTACAAAAAAACCAAAAGCTCTGCACAAGTCAACTCTTGTAAGAAAAAAAACACGAATTTTGAACCATCACCCAACCCGTTTGAAACATGCAGTTTTTCACCTATAAATTCTATCGATGAATCTGAAGTAATTGAATCGAAAAAAGTTATAAGAATGCACTTGCCTCATCACACTGCATTGCAGTTGTAAGTCTATGAGCAACAAAGATTGATGTTCGGTTATTGGCAAGTGACTTCAATGCATTCAGAATCTCTGCTTCTGTTGTGCTATCAAGAGCACTTGTTGCTTCATCACACAACCTAAAGGAAGAATAAACGTTAATCAGCTTGTTAATACATTTATAATTCTTCCAAGTCATAATAATCACTTTGAACACGCACATCCAAACACCCTTTATGATTCTCAATGACATTATTTAGAAATTCACTGTCAAAATTGGAGTACACATTATAAGAGTTTAGTTAAGTTAACTTTTTCTTTGTTTAGATATGCAAGTGAAAAACAAACATGTAAGTTTGATGAGAAATAAAACTTACAAAATAGGAGGAGCTTTCAGGAACGCACGAGCTAGTGAAACTCGTTGTTTCTCACCTCCACTAAGCTGCAAGAACAACAGATAAAATAAAACATCATATCACCTTTGAGAACCAAAAAGTTTCAAGAAAATAAGACAAGTTTCACTGTAACAAATTGACATATTTTGAAATTATGTAATGTGTTAATGACTAAGAAACAAGTGCATGGAATGCACCCTTAGAAAAGGGTGGCATTGGACCGAGTACACAAATCAAGAAAAGGTACAGGTGGCAAATTAGGTGTATTGAAGGTTAAAGAAAAGTCGCAAAGAGGTTAAAACAAGTTTACTTTGGGATAGGTCAAAACACGTTGGATTGGGTACACCGTACACCCATCATGACATTTTGTTATATTGTACTAATTCCATAAGTATCATTTTGAATCTCACCTTAAGTCCACGTTCCCCTACTAGAGTGGAATATTGTTGTGGGAAGCTCATGATAGTATCATGAATTGCTGCTTTTCGAGCAGCATCATAGACCTGTATATATTCAATTAACAAATGAAAATGAGACCCCCTGCTTTTATTGAACTAACAGCATATCACAACGGAATTCAACACCAACCTCTTCAGTCGTAGCTGAAAGACGACCGTAATGAATGTTGTGAAATATTGTATCGTTGAATAATACCTGGTCAATATAAACAGTGTTTCATCATACATTTCACATTTATAAGAAGAATCTATAACCCAAGATGTTGAATTGCACAAAAAAAGCGTTAAGAGCTTGTTAAATTTCTACAACTTACTGTATCTTGTGGGACGACCCCAATGTATTTTCTAAGGCTTTCGAGAGTAACCTTACGTACATCCTGACCATCTACCCTCACCTGTGCATATAGATATGTTACACTTGTTAGTAAAAATTAATGTGTGTCAACCAAATTACTATATAAATGGTCAATTTGGGTTACATTTCATTTACAAAGGGTAAAAAAGATAGGGAAAAAAAGGAAAAGGGTCAAATGTTTCGCAAAGTATATTCAAGTGTAAACAAACTTCTAATTTTTTTTAATAAAGTGGATTATTAGTTTTTTTTAAAATTATTATGGAATGCAAAAACGGAGAACAAAAAACGATTACCGTGCCAGCATTAGTGTCAAAGAACCTGAATATCATTCTAAGAATGGTTGATTTACCTGCATATAAATTAAATTTATGAATATCGCCAAAAGGTGGATGTCCATAACTATGAAACAATAATATTAAATAAGCAGATTAACAATGTTACCGCTGCCACTAGTTCCAACAATAGCTACACTTTTCCCAGATGGCACCACAAATGATATGCCATCAAGAATCTTTCTTTCTGGCAAATAACTAATATACAGCAAAAATTAAACACATATCAGCAAACCAAACAAAATTCAACCTGCGAGATGATAGAGAAAACAAAAAATTTGAAAATTTCATCCCACCTGAAATGAACATCTTGAAATTCAATGCTACCTCCACCCAGCTTTAGTGGCTTTGCATCATCTGCATCACCAACTTCTGCCTTTTCCTGTATGAGCAAGAAAACATAACTGTTCTACTGAGATACGGATATATAGATGTCATTCTATTCATCCTAGATTAGTTAGTAAAAGGTACTTCAGGCTAACTCGAAACATTTTTGGTTCAAAATTTTATAAATATAAATGGTTTATCAAATATGATTTCAAAATTTACTAGTTTGGATAAAAAAAAAACGTACATCAGGTTAACTCCATTTCCACCAAAACTAAATTAACATGATCCATGGATCACAAACATGTAAAAAAAAAATACTTGCATTACCTCAAGAAGCTGAAACATAGATTTCATGTCTACAAGACTTTGTACGGTTTCACGATACACACTGCCAAGAAAGTTGAGAGGAAGAGACAGTTGGAAGAGGAGTCCATTTACCATAACCTGTAATATCATCCATGTCAGAATATAAAATTCACAGATACTTGTGAGAAATATAATTTGCTTTGAGAATTTACTGAAGGTTTACCAAATCACCAACAGTCATTTGACCATTCATTATGCCATTTGAGGTCAGTACCATAGCTGCTGAAAGAGCAGTACTGAATACTAGACTTTGACCAAAGTTTAACATAGCAAGACTTCGTTGTGTCTTCAAGGCAGCATCTTCATACCCTGAAAATAGGTGAAATGCATTAAGATTACTATACAAAAAATGGGTCAGATGGGTTCAAATGCCGTCCATAGCATAATCATGTGCCTACAACCCCTTAATTGCTTTACTGAAATAGTAAGCCACTATTGTGATAGTTCTTGCAATCATAGATAATAAATTAATATAATGATGTAAAAGACTTTAAGGAAAAACAAAAGCAAGTGTTGGCGATCAGATATCAATTGTTTGAGCGCTTGGTAACTTCAAATTTTTAATAGCAAATAAACAAAATGCACAAAAAAGAAGGTATATATTGTTAAAGTATTTAAATATAAAATAAGGATGATAACTAGACCAATGAAACCAAATATCACAAACTACTTACTCTTTAGATATTTATCGTACTCCTCGGCTTCATGTTGCTCATTGTTGAAATACTTAACAGTCTAACCAGGAAAAAGTTATAAACAGTCAGAAAGGAAAAGAACAAAAGGTAACATGTAATGCTACATTTAATACTTATTAAAAAAAGAACAATATACAGCTCAATCAAGAAATCTCGCCTCATAATTTATAAGTGAATCAATTGCCCTTGTGCTTGCGTCATTATCAGCTTTATTCATTACCTTCCTGAATTTGGTCCTCCACTAGAAAATTGATATGACATACATAAGTAACAAAACAGCAGCGTATCCGACTTAAAGAAGGCAAGCTTATAAAACGATGACATACTTGTGTTATAGTCAGCGTGAAGGCAACATATGTAGCAAAGGACAAAGCAGTAATCCATGCAAATGGTGCTCCAAATTTATATGCGAGGATACCCGCTACCATTGAAATCTGAAGACACAAATTTGAAAGATGATGACTACTATTAGGCAAGCAAGAATTCGAAAAAAAGGAAAAGTGGGTGAATGTTGAATAATGGATTCAAAATAAAAAATTTATGGGAGAATTTCATATATATCCTTACAAAAACTCTAAACTCCATCAATATCCTTGTAAAGTTTCTAATTACAAACAATATCCTTTCAAAACTTATAAATTCACAAAAATACCCAAATATACAATAAAACTTTAAATAATTGTCTTTGATATTTAAAACTATATTTTAATAACTTCTATGACTATTTTACCCTTCTCTTCAACACTCATTAACAATTTAAATTAAGGACATATTTACTCAAATCAGAACAAAAAAAACATGATTCATGAAAATACCAGTACAATACTACTATATTTATTAATTCTCTCGTATCATCTCAAATAAAAGATTAAATAATAACTTCAAATGAAAAAGAGAACGGTTCGTCACATGCATGTTTCACTATCTCAATTACAATAGTTACACATTATTATAATAGTGACCCAAATAAGAATAGTGAAACAATTTGCAATTGGTGTCACTGGGATGGAACTTGCAGATGCATAGAAGACGAAATGGCCTGGAGAAAAGCAGGCGTTGATTTCTTTAATTAGGATTCGAAGGGCAAAAATGTAATTTGTTATGTTATTTAATATTTAGAAAAGAAGATAAAAGATTTAAGTAATTTAGTTCTAATTTATTTTTATATATGAACATATTGGTGAAATTTGGTGTCATTGGGATGGAACTTGCAGATGAGTAGCAGACGAAATGGCCTGGAGAAACGCAGGCGTTGATTTCTTTCATTAAGATTTGAAGGACACAAATGTAATTTGTTATGTTATTTAAAATTTAGAAAAGAAGATAAAAGATTTAAGTAATTTAGTTAAAATTTACTTTTATATATGAACATATTTGTGAAAATTTATGTATTGAAAGGATATTGATGTAATTAGAGAATTTTACAGGGATATTGATGTAATTTGAAGTTTTTGTAAGGCTGTAGATGAATTCCCCCAAATTAGGGAGAGTTTTCAGCCACGACAGCAGTCAAGGGGTCACAGAGATGAGAAGTAAAAAACCTCTAATATCGTTGGTACAACATTGAACACCATGGCCCCAAGAATGAAATTGATAGCCCGGCTACCACGATCAATTATTCGGTTTAAAGCCCCTGTTTCTCGACTGCAAACAAAAAAAAATCAATAAGCATACATCATATGGAAGAAACCCCTTGGGCTGCCACTCCAACTAGCAGAGACAAATTATGATCCATTTGCTTATTAAGCGGTTATTCAGGTTATGCTTTAACTTTAACGGGTATAATGGTACAAAAGTAACTAAAAGAGAAACAGGTCAAACGTGTTGAAGGTCTCCCAAAGTGTGTTGTTAATAAATACAACATAAAAAGTCACCAAATCACAAAAAGCATGTTAGTAGTGTAATTACTTTCTTTTTGTATAAATATCGAATACACAAAGTACTCGTATAGATTAGACCGTAAGTATTTGGGTCAATAAAGCCCAACCATTTTTACCCATACGTCTTGCTAGCCATGAGAATACAATATATGCACTTTAATAACATACAGTCTGTTCCCGAGTTTTTATTTGGAGAAAAAAGAAGATAAGTGGAGAGAAAATTCTTAAAAAAAAATTGCATTCCCGAGTTTTTTTCTGGAGAGAAGAGATGAGGGGAGGAAATTATGCTAAAATTTCTCTCCTAATCTTCTTCCCAAATTGGGATGATTTGGGGAGAAGATTTTAAAGCCATTTTTGCTTTACATCCCCCTTCTTTTCTTTCCAACTCGGAAACACAATATTAAAAATCATTTTTTTTCCCTCTCCACTTCTTTTCTCTCTTTTTTCCCCTCTTCATTTCTCTTCTTTCCGTTTTATACAGTTGATAACTTAGAAGCAGTAACATGAAAGGGTTGTATTAGAAATTCTAGGAAACAAAGCTGCACCCTATTTTCCAATTTCCAATGAACCACAAATCCCACAATAGTGAAACATTGAACTTACGTATAAGAACAAAAAGACCACAACTTGATCAGGATCTTTCTACACATACCTTAAATGATACCGTAGATCAAGATCATGCAAATGTGCAAACACCTGCATGACAGATTAGATAATAAATCTCATACCTCATATTGACGTTTTATCACCAAGAAAGGAAAGTATGCATGTAGCATGTGATGAAGTTTCTAATTAGAGGTGACAAACCCGCCGAATTTGGGTACCTAGTCAAAATGGTAATTTTACAAAGGGTAGGATGTGCCTACCACAAACAGCTTTTCACTTCCTATCTCTCATATTTTACAAATACTTGATGCTTACAATCGAGAAAACTTATCATTACAATAATAATCTCACTCCTGAAATAAAATGATTATTTTATGCATTTTTAATATATGTTGAGCATCTTTTGACTCATTTGACCCACTTGATACGTGTCAAAGATAACCAATTATTTAGAATCTACCCATTTGATAACCCAAAATTCACCTGCTTTTGCGACCTCTAATTCAAATAGTTCTTTTTAGATAAAACCTAGTGATAAAATGCACAGAGTTTGGTATTACCTTCCCTGAAACTGATCTAATTGTCCGCAATGCCACCTTCGAAAATACTGCAGTTCTAAGCTCTGGAACAATACATATGGACAAGCATAAGTGTGAAATCAGAAGAGTGGGATAAGGGTATTCTATTTGAAAATATAATGAGAAAAACTAGGGTCATAATGTCGTATATTGGTTTATTATAGAAATAAATTTTTGGACATATAAATATGAAGGCAAGCATAAGCAATTACTTCATGATGAACTACCGTTGAAAGCCGAAGCCCCTGAACGCGCTATACCATAACCAATTAACACCGCTGCAGGACTGACAAAAACTGCTAAAGCTGTTGGATTGGAGGCTGCAAATTCAGCAATCGAACTAGGATTTCCTGTTGCTGTCGATAACCAGTCAATTGCTAGTTTGAACAAAAACGGAACCTGAACATTCAGTACCTGATGAACAAAAAGTTTATGAGTGATATGTAACCAGCATTGACCCTTATGGACAAAAAAAAATAAAAACATGTGAAAAGTATAGATGGAGTGGGCGAGTTGGCTAACGGGTCAAAAAAAGTAAACTTTTTAGGGTGCTTCTAAACTAGTTGTGGTGGGTTGAGTAACCAACGTTGATTTTGTCTTTGACTTCAGAAAACTAATATAGTCTATATTATCACTAAATTATTCTTCGATTCAATTAACTAAGGCAATTTCGGATGTTATAAACAATTGAGTAAAGGTGGCAAAATGGGCTCAGTCGTGAGGTTAGTTACTGAATTTGGGTCAAACTAGTAACTAATAGATGGGGTCAACTTGGGTTGACCTACCAACACATACCTGTCCAACTATTTTCGAATTACATAAGAGTAACTAATGTATTAAAATATTTGAAGAAGCAATGTTTCTTAAATAGCAATCTAAATTGAAGAGTAAAACTATAAGCTTGTAAGCATTTGAATACAATTCAGACAGCTATCAACATGATCTATTTATCCATTCTCATTTTTAACTATTGTTTTTTAGCCGGATGAGCCGTTAGAGATATAATGCCAACCCACATGAATGCTTCTTAGGTAAGCACTAAGCAGATTGAAAGTCTTCTAAGTTTACCTCTTTGGCCCATTAGGAATGACAATGTAACTCAAATTGACTCTTTCACATATGTGGATTAAAATTACTCTATTTATCAAAAAATATATAATATATCACAATGGAACGTTACTCGCCTTGGCTCCAACCAAAAAACCCAAGGCAGCGAGCACTCGCAATCTGAACTCCATGTTATCTTTCATCCACAAGTACTTTGCAAGTGTACCAAGAATCTTTGCATTACTAATTTCCTCCCCTTTTGTAACAAGACTCTTTTCATTTTTTTCTTTATTATGCTTAGGTGCTTCTGCTGCACTTGATGTCGTCAATGTAGCAAACCCATTTGGCGCAGAACTCTGCTGATGAAATTATATAAGCATGAATCAAAAATATTTAAAATTAGCATATGGTGATGAAGAGAAAGTTGCTTTAACATTACATAAAATTAACAAAAATCATACAAAATCTCAATATGAACACTAATAGATATATGTTATATTTTGATAAAATTAACCATTCATGTAACTGTGACTTAAAGACAGACATGTGCTTACTTACAAAACTTCTCATTCATCTCAAAACATAATTCATATGGAAAACACCCCCTAAACATGATTAGAGTCATTCAGACAGCCCATAAACATAATTAAGGTCATGAGGTCATCCCCTAAACGTAGATATATTTGGAAAGATGCAAACACCAAGTAAAAAATAACTGGAGTCATCCAAACACACATTCTCATACTAATCTTTCTCTGTTTCCTTTGCCAGGTATATACCAAAAGCTTTATAGATACAACTAATTACAATTTTCATTTGCAACTCATCCAAAGACCGCAGTCTCAGATTTCACAACAAAAATGGCCTCATAAAAGCTCAAATTCATCCTCTCGAGTTATACCTTTTACTTAATTAATTAAATCTACCAAAGAGACCTCACTCGTTCAAGTTTTAAGAGATACCGTGTCATTATCACATCAAAGTTCACCAATTAACCTCATTAAAAGAGCAACAATAAAAAATCATAACATTGTTCTTTGATTAGTTGCCGAGAAGGTCATGAGGATCAGTTACGGAACAACTAATTCCACCGTAGGTGTGAATTGTTCCGAGAAAGATTACAATGACCATCTATGCGATTACTCTAAGAACACCGTTACGATGAAATGGATTGGGTTTTTTGAGGTTTAATGATAAATCTTGATGTAAACGCCAAACGATATTACTCAAACCTTGCCCAAATGAGATTCTTCGGCGGATTTGATTTATGTAGTGAAATGTGTTGCTCCGAGAGGATGAAATCAAGTCGCTGAAAAGGCCATTTTTGCTATGAAATTGGGATTGTGGTGGTCGGGTATAGTGATTACTAAAGTAATAAACACGGATTTAGCGGAAGTTTTTTGCTAAAACTCGTAAGAAATACAAAACGCGCAATACAGCTACTAGTGTTTACTTTACTTCTATATCTTTTTTATGAAAAAGTTTGCTTCCATCCAAACACAAACTATACCACAAATCAATAAGTGGCAACTTTCAATAAGCAATAATCTCCTAAGGGGGTGTTTGTTTAAGCAATAATCTCATAAGTTTTTAATAAGCCGAAATCAGATGAGCTCGAAAACCCCAAAATAAACTCCTACACTCAATCAATATCCAAAATGAACAATAATCCAAACACAAAAACTCACATCCTTTTTGGGCGAAAAATCGGACACAAACGCATTCAAACTCCTCAAAAAGTACTTGGAATTACTACTACTCCTCAACCCACATCTTTGTACACCAAACTGTCCAGTAGTCAAAACACGGCTACTTAACCTTCTTGAACAACCAGTAATTAAACTATTCGAAAGAGCTAAACGATTAGTACTGCTACTACATGTGTGAATTGAATTCATTATCATCTGGTTGTTGCTTTTGGTGCTATTGATTGTGGTTCGTTGAATAGCCCTAAATTTGTAAATAAGCCTTGTGGCCATCGATGATTGCATATTTGTTTTGGAATTAAGTTGAATATTCCTTGACTATGATGTGAACACGTAGTTTAAATGATTTGGTGGAACCTGATGAAAACGTGGCTAGGGTTTTTTAAGTTAATGTTTGAGTAGAAGAAAGAATTGTTTCTTTTTCTTTTAAATATTTTTTTAAAATTATTCTTCGTCGTCTACAGAAAAAGAGGTGTATTTAAAGTTTTCATTTTGCACAAAAAAATCCATTTGTTTTTTGTGATTTTGAAGTACTTGTTTCTTCTTTTTTTTTGTTTTCTTTTTCAATAGTGTTTCGTTAATTATTGTGCAATTTGATCTCTTAAATTAGCCATGTATTGTCATGTATATTGGGATTATTTAATCATTTAGGCTTATTTTGTTTTGAATCTATACATTGTATCTATATACTAAAACACAACGGATTCCAGGGAATATTCGCCTTTTTTTTTGGCTTATGCCGTTTTGGCCCGGTTTGCGTGTTAGCCCGTTTTCTGGTCCATTTGCGCTCGCGTGTTTCAACCGGCCCGTGTTTCCCCTAAAGTAGAATGAAGAGTGTTTCCACTTTCCACCTCCTGCTTGGAGATGATTCATGTTTAGATCAGTTGTATGCCTGCCATCTGTATCCGGAAAATCTTTGTTGGTATTTGATTTGTTTATCTGTTTGTCGGTTTCTCTCTCTCTCTCTCTCAAAGATTTTCCGGTCTGGTGGTTCGTCTGTCTCTCTCTCTTGCATACGATTGTGTCTCTTTGATTGATATGTGAAGGTAATCAATGGATATTTCAATCATAATTAGTTTGGTGTATGTAATAGCAATGAATTTGGTTATGTGTTTTTTATTTTTAAGCTTTTGTGATAAATGTTTGCAATTTTTTTTGGTACGCGTGTTGGTTTTTGTTAACGTTGTTGTTTTAGGATTAATCATAAGTTTTTTTGGGATTAAGGATCTTGTTAAATTTTGGGGTGATAATCTGTGGCAAACATATCATTCTATCAATTGCTAATGGCTTTCAAGTTATGGTTCATTGCAGGATTAATTACAGGGGTTAAACTTGGACAAAGGATTAAAGATTTAAAGTTCCAAGTTGTTCATTTCTGCTGAAGCTTTCATCGTTTCTGCTGATGAGTCATTTATAGCCGTTAGAGGGGTCTTAGTGAAACTTAATCTCCTATTTAATAAGTCCCTTAATCTAGGGTTACAAACACTTGAGTGTGCAGTCTTTTGTATCACTCTCTTCTCTTCTTTCTGATCATTTAACTGATCTTGTCTTGTCTTTACATTTACATGATTATTGTCTCATTGACATTAATCTAATCTTATAACATTTGGTTACTATTGTAAACTTAATCTAAGCTGACTATTGCAGCTTAGATCTGAATAAAGGTTCTATTGTTCATCTTGTGTTGCCTATACTTTCGTACATGGTATCAGAGCTTCAGGCTCATTGATTCTCTTTGGCAACAAATTGGTGGTTTGGGGTTATTGCTACTGGCGTAATCACTGGTTATCTTCTACTTGCAATTAGCCCTAGACTAAGTGAATCTAGGGTAATTGTGACTTGTTCTTCCGCTGCATATTTCTCTGTAAGTCTAAGTCTTATCCTTTCTTCAAACATACAGTACTTTAGTCCTTGTGGGTGCAAACGGGTAGACTAACATCTTGATCTGCCACCTTTGAGTGGTACGAATACCTGCTCTGGTTTACCCTAGTCCATAGGCTTGGTGCTTGTTGTTTCTTAAATTCAAGGCCTTATTTCTTTGTCTATTTGGTCTTATTATTATCTCTGTCTGAAACTCTTTGTCTGTCTTATTATATCTGTCTGTCTTATTTCTTGATTTATGGCTATTGGTGATGATAATATTGGTGGCTCCTCCACTGAGAAAAGTTTATCATTTGGTGATGCTTTGTATTTGCATCCTAACAATACCAATGGTACTCCCATTAGTTCTATTAAACTCACTGGCACTGAAAATTATAAAATATGGAATATGGCCATGACTTTTGCTCTAAGGAACCATAATAAGTTAGGGTTTATTGATGGTACTTGCATAAGAGATGATTCGAACCCTAATCTTGCTAATCAATGGGATACTTGTAACTCTGTTGTGGTTACTTGGATTCTTAATTCTCTCAGCCCTGAACTATTTGCTGGTGCTATATATGCTAAAACTGCTTATGAAATGTGGAATGATCTTAAAGATACCTATGATAAGGTTGATGGTTCAGCTATTTTTAATTTGCATAAAAATATAAACTCTCTTAGTCAAAGTGGGTCCTCTCTTGCTGATTATTATAACAATCTTAACTCTTTATGGAAACAATTTGATTGTATGATCAGCCTGCCTCCCTGCACTTGTGAGGCTGCAAAACATTTTGAAAAACATAATCAGCTGATCAAGTTAATGCAATTTCTTATGGGTCTTGATGACTCCTATGTCCCCATCAGAAGCAATATTTTAACCAGAGATCCTTTACCTAATGTCAAAACTGCTTTTTCTGTTGTCTCTGGAGAAGAATCTCACAGAAATGTTTCATCTGGGAATAGCTCTGCTAAACCCAATGCTACAGCCTTTGCTGCAAAAACATCTGATGGTGGAAAATTTTTTGATAACAAAAGAGGTTTTAACAACAAAGGTTCTGGTTTTAATAATGGTAACAACTCAAATAGCAGAGGACCAAACATGAATCTCAAATGTACTAATTGCAAAAAACCTGGTCACACTGTTGATAGATGTTATGATCTTGTTGGTTATCCTGTTGGATATGTTAAAAGGAATTTTAATGGTAAACCTTTCAGCAGTAACAATGTTTATGCTGAAACTAATCATGTCACTGATAATAGTGCTAGCAACTCTCCTGTTTCCTTGTCTAATGAACAGCTCTCCAGACTTATGAGTCTTCTCAATGACAACAATGTGTCATCTGCTAATGCCAACCTGGCAGGTAAAATTTTTTCAGGAACCTTCTTTAATGGCAGTGTCAAATTTAATGTAAACTTTAATAAATTTTTTAACAACAACACAAAATCTCTATCTGGAAACATCAGTCTTGGTTGGATTGTTGATTCTGGTGCAAATCAGCACATGACTGTGTCTGAAATTTTTTTAATCAATGTTGTTAACATTTCAAATCTTGGCTTAACTGTTGGACATCCCAACGGTACTCAGGCCTTAATTACTAAAATTGGTGATTTAAAGGTCAATAATGACCTAACTCTCTTTGATGTACTTGTTGTTCCTGAGTACAATGTTAGTCTGCTGTCTGTTCATAAAATTGCTAGAGACAATAAGATGTTTGTTGGGTTTAATGAATCTAATGGCTATATACAGGATTTACATCAAAAAAGGATTGTGGGGATTGGTAAACAATACAATGGGTTATATATGTTTGATATTGATTCTACATGTAAGATTATTTCTAATAACTGCATATCTGTTTGTCATGTTTCTAAAAATCTTTGGCATCAAAGACTTGGTCATCCCTCTGACCAAGTCCTACACATACTTAAACCCACTCTTAAATTTGATAGTACATCTGAAACTGATCATCTCTGTGATACTTGTAATAAAGCTAAACAAACCAGAGAACCATTCCCTCTAAGTGAACATAAATCAACTAAAATTGGTCAACTTGTCCATCTTGATGTATGGGGACCATATAAAGTCACTAGCAGAGATGGTTACAAATATTTTTTAACAGTTGTTGATGACTATTCCAGGGCAGTGTGGGTTTATATGCTTAAGGGGAAGGATGATGTTTATGTTTCCATTGTTAACTTTACTCATATGTTATCAAATCAATTTGAACACAATGTCAAGATTTTTAGAAGTGATAATGGGACAGAATTTGTCAATAATAAACTTCAACATTTTTTCCATGAAAAAGGAATTTTACATCAAACCTCTTGTGTCTACACACCACAACAAAATGGTATAGCAGAAAGGAAACATAGGCATCTCCTTAATGTAGCTAGATCCCTTATGTTTCAGGGGGAATTACCTCTAAATCTTTGGTCTGAATGTGTTCTAACTGCTGCCTATGTCATAAACAGGTTACCCTCTTCAGTTCTGTCTGGCAAGTCCCCCTTCTTCCTTGTGTATGGGCATGACCCTTCACTCTCTCTCCTTAGAGTCTTTGGCTGCTTATGCTATGCCACCATTCTCAACATCTCTGATAAATTTGGTAGTAGGTCAGAAAAAAGTGTCCTTATTGGTTACTCAAATGAGAAGAAAGGCTATAAACTCTTGAGCCTAGAAACGAAAAATATCTTTTACTCCAGAGATGTCAAATTTTATGAAACTGTTTTTCCCTTCAAAATGAAAAATACTTTGTCAAAACCTTTTGTTGAAACTTTTGTACCAAAAGATTTAAATCATAAAAATTTCTTTGACTCACAAATAAGTCCCAATGATGAAGGGAGAGTGACATCCTATGATGATGGCACAGTGGTAAGTCATCCTACTAGGACTGACAAACCAGTTGCAACATCTATAGATGATAATACACACCCTGAGGGCACCATATCACATGAATCACATCCTGCTAATGCATCTTCTGATTCTGCTGATACTACACCTGATTCTGCTGAACAAGAAAGAGGCTTGCCAGCCACTACTGCTAGAAGGTCAACCAGAGTCTCTAAGTTGCCCAGTAATCTTAACGACTTTATTGTAGAAGGAAAAGTCAAATATGGTGTTGAAAAGGTTGTTAATTACTCTAATCTTAACAAAGATAATTACTGCTTTGCATCTAGTCTTAATAAAAGTATTGAACCTACCTGTTATGAAGAAGCTATCCTTGATAGTAATTGGGTTGATGCTATGAACTCTGAAATTGAGGCCTTAAATGAAAACCATGCTTGGGATATAACTGATCTACCTCCTAATAGAACTCCTATTGGGTACAAATGGATCTTTAAAATCAAGTATAAAGCCAATGGTGAAGTTGATAGATACAAGGCTATATTAGTTGTTAAAGGCTATAACCAAAGGGAAGGAATAGACTATGATGAAACTTTTTCCCCTGTTGTGAAAATGTCTAATGTTAGATGTCTTATTGCCTTAGCTGTAAAAAACAAATGGCCTCTTTTTCAACTTGATGTTAACAATGCTTTCTTGTATGGAGATCTTGATGAGGATATCTATATGACCATCCCCAAGGGGTTCTGTAATGAGAACAATAAAAATAAAGTTTGTAAACTTGTCAAGTCTCTATATGGCCTAAAACAAGCTCCCAGGAAATGGAATGAAAAACTTGTCAGTGTTTTAAAAGAAAATAACTTTGTTCAGTCTGTTAATGATCACTCCTTGTTCACCAAAACAGAGAATAACAAGTTTATTGCTCTGCTTGTTTATGTGGATGATATTGTTCTTACTGGAAACTGTATTGATGAGATAAATCTTTTTAAAGAGTTTCTAAAATCCAAATTTCATATCAAAGACTTGGGAAATCTAAAATATTTCCTTGGCATTGAGGTTTTAAAAACTGGGAATGACATTTGCCTTTCTCAAAGAAAATACTGTCTTGAACTCCTCAAAGAATTTGGTCTTCTTGGGTGCAAACATGTGTCCACTCCTATGGAACCCAACTCTGTGCTTCCATACATTCCCACTGCTGATGACCCCTTGCTTGTCAACATCACTGGTTATCAGAAGTTACTTGGGAAACTTATCTATCTCACCCATACAAGACCTGACATCTCATACTCAGTTCATTGTCTGGCACAATATATGCATTCTCCCTTAAAATCTCATCTGGAATGTGCCCTCAATGTTCTGAGATATCTAAAAGGAGCTCCAGGAAAAGGTTTAAGGTACAATTTCAGCAACTCTGAAAATCATCTTGAAGGATATAGTGATGCTGATTGGGCCAAATGCAAGAAAACCAGAAAATCTGTCACAGGTTATTGTGTTTTCTTCAATGATTGTTTAATCTCATGAAAAGTAAAAAACAAAACACTCTTTCAAAATATTCCACAGAAGCAGAGTATAGATCTATGTCTACTGCTGCCTGTGAAATCATTTGGATTCAAAAAATCCTAAAAGATCTAAAAGTTGATATCAATCTTCCTGTCAATCTTTTCTGTGATAACAAATCTGCTTTACAACTTGCTGTCAACCCTGTTTTTCATGAAAGATCAAAACACTTTGAAATTGATGTTCACTTCATCAGGGAAAAAATTGCTAGAGGTGTTATAAATGCTAAAAAGATTGGCTCTTCAAACCAAACTGCAGATATACTCACAAAGAACCTCTCTGTCTATCAGCATAAATTTTTGTGTGAAAAATTGATATTGTTTGATATGTTTGCTCATCAGATTAAGGGGGAATGTTAAATTTTAGGGTGATAATCTGTGGCAAACATATCATTCTATCAATTGCTAATGGCTTTCAAGTTATGGTTCATTACAGGATTAATTACAGGGGTTAAAATTGGACAAAGGATTAAAGATTTAAAGTTCCAAGTTGTTCATTTCTGCTGAAGCTTTTATCGTTTCTGCTGATGAGTCATTTATAGCCGTTAGAGGGGTCTTAGTGAAACTTAATCTCCTATTTAATAAGTCCCTTAATATAGGGTTACAAACACTTGAGTGTGCAGTCTTTTGTATCACTCTCTTCTCTTCTTTCTGATCATTTAACTGATATTGTCTTGTCTTTACATTTACATGATTATTGTCTCATTGACATTAATCTAATCTTATAACATTTGGTTACTATTGTAAACTTAATCTAAGCTGACTATTGCAGCTTAGATCTGAATAAAGGTTCTATTGTTCATCTTGTGTTGCCTATACTTTCGTACAGATCTTTAGACTTGGATTATTTTGATGATATAGGATTTTCGTTAAGGTTGTTGTTTGAGGATTAACTATAAGTTGTTTTGGGACTAGGATTATTATACTTGGATTCTTTTGATTATATAGGTTATTACTTGGATGTGATTATTTGGGTAGGTTGTCATGATGGTTTTGGTTAACGTTATTGTTTCAGAATTTAGTATAAGTTGTTTAAGGATTACGGATTACCTGCATTTAGGTACTTGCCTGTGGTTATTGCTTGAGGATTACGTCGGTGCTGAAAGATTTTTTGCTTTTTTGATTTATTTAGATTTTTTTGGAATAGTGTTTCAGGATTAAGGATAAGTTGTACCGTGTGCTGATGCTTCTACTAGAGTTCATAGCGGTGTAGTGGTCAATGAATGTTGAGACGAATTCAAAGGGGTAAAGTGCTCAGAAGTTTGTAGTTCAACTGTTCAAGTGCATATCAAGTGTTCAATAATATTGGGGGAGTAGATAATTGATCCTATAAGGAAATATTGTGCAATATAAGCCGAAATCAAGTGACCTAACTAGCCCAGAAATAAGCTTAAACAAACATGCCTTATCTATTAGTGTATGCGACGGTGTTTGAGGTCATTTGTGGACTATATGGCAACATGAAACTGCTTATCTCTAAAATAAGTGCATTGGCAGTTTTAATAAGCAATCAAAATACCCTCTGAAATTGATTATCTGGAAGAATTAGAATCAATTTCAGTATGCCTAAATACAAAAGATTGTTTAGCCTTGCTTTTTTGAAATTAACTAGATATGCAATGATCAGAATCAGATAAGTGATCTTTGGTCATAGAATGGGTTGCTATATGGATTCAGATTATAATGTTTACATGGTCGATTGTATTACCATTTCCTTGATCTGTTTCACATAATTTTATCTTATTTTTACGGGTTCCATAATATTCATTTACCCCCTGCTTAAAGGGTCTTCCACTGTAAAAAACAACAATCAAATGTCTTGAACGTTCAGGAATTGTCGAACATATAATGCGCCAAATACGGACACCTCACATATTCATTATATATGAAACTGAAATACTGTTTTCTTTTGCGTTGCCGCTTACCAGGTGTATGATGCGTCATCGTATCTGGACGACCATCCAGGTGGAGATGATGTCCTCCTTCGGGCTACTGGTAATTCCTTATACTCGCTCTATATGATAAATGTAGCTACAATTAACAGTTTGAGAGCCCGTGTTAATTGCATCGTCATTTTTGATAAATAAATATTAAGCGTCATTCACTTATCAGTTATGAGCCTCCTGTCATTGGTACAAAATTTTGACAACCTGGTTATGGTTCACAGGATTCTTTGCGTTGTTATTATAGATGTCATGTTGAGGTTTAGATTTTTTGGTTGTAATTTCTCTAAAAGGTGCCAAACCAGAGTGGGGTGTGTTGAGGGAAAACTATTAAAACTTTAGTATTGAAACTTGAGATAAGAAATAGCCAAAGTACTTGGTACTGAAAATATAGACCATTTTGTTTCATAATAATATGCATTAAAGAATTTTGCAATGTGTGACGGGCTTTGGTGATCGGCGAGCTGGATTAGGCTATTGTAGCAATAAAGAGATTGTAGCAATAAAGAGTCTTTGTACATGTATTAATAAATGTATTTTGATTTTTTAGTTTATTTTACGCAGAAATTAATGCAATCAGGGTGCGTTTACTTTCTGATCTACGGTTATGTTTTTGGTGAATGGATGTTGTTTGACTCTTGATGTGTTGAATTAAATGCATTTTCATATAATGATTTTTTTACAAGTTGAGTTTGGATATGGATTGTTTAGGTGTAATAATTAATGTAACGAAAAGTTCCGAAACCTGAAAGTAACAGATTACATGTTTAAATTTTGAAGTATTGAAGCTGAAAAGTAGATATGTTTGGTGTACAAAGCCTAGGACAGGTTAGATTAATTGTAACCGGCCAATTTGGAAGTTTTTTGTCGAGAGACTATTAATGAGTGATGATTATACCTAATGGCTATTGAATTTGTAAATTGGATGTCAATAGCATATGGTTATTTTTAATCTATACGACTTAAAATAAATCTTTGAGTGGTGAAAATCCAACGTGCAATACCATGTTCTTTTCTAATACCAAAGTTTTTGCAAAGTCTGTAAGGGCATGGTTCATTTTCTGTGTTGCCATTGATTCTGCAACGAACAGAAGCTTTTATTGACTGGTGTTTTGACCTTGCAGCCTGCTGAGGTTGCTAAGACGGCTGCAAATAGTATTGCTGACTGGCAAAACGAGCTTGAAGACTCGGAATCTTCAAAGGAGGATAAGTCAAAATTATCTGATAAAGATCAAGAGAGTGAAGACGAGGATGATAAGAAGAGGAAAGCTGCTCTGGAGAAACTCGAGAACATTTGTAGATCCAATTTTTTATGATTTTTGTATTAATAGCAACTTGGACTGATTTGCAGCCATGGCGGGGCAAAGTATTATATTTGCAGCCATGGTCACATGAAAATCACGGTAACATTGATTGTAACAGGCTGTGAAACATGATTTATATATGTGTTAGCAGGGCGTGTCGAAGAGCAGATGTAATTGCTTTAATATCAGCAACATTTAAGAAAATCGTAATTAGGGCTCTTGCCCCAGTCTCTCTTGAAGGTGGACCTGTACAAATCAGCAGAGGAAATATATAGGTATGTGATACTTTCACATAATGGTTAACCTTCAAATCAAATAATCTCTACCCTTCTATTTTGAAAAAAAAACGTCTGATAATCGTATCGATTATAGTTAGATACACCTTTTATTTTCTAAAAATTATCATCAATATAGATTCGAATATTTGAAAGGTCTTTTGTTTGGTATGCTACAGTTTGTCTGTTTTTTTTTTGTTTTTTTTTGTCATAATCATTTTATAACTTTTTGAGGTTAAATGGGAGTATTAAAGGTGAGGGGAGATATAATGTGATGTTACTGTCTTACTGCCATTTCTTGCAGTGCGTATTCTATTTGCATTGTGTCGTGGCGAGCTTAATAAGCTTGCAACCACGGCTCTGGCACGTATTTTGGGTGGAATCTGCTGACGTTTAAATTGTTTGCATTGTGGCAGGGCAACCTTAATAAGCTTGCAGCCATGGTGGATATGTCGTTTGCCTCAGGGGTTTCCTCTGGCAGGATGTCTTGGATGGTATGTAATTGGCAGCCACAGCGGGCCGAATTATAACGTTTTTTGCCCACATATCCAATCTTCTGGAAGCATGTTCTTCACATACGATGAAAAAATTCCCTATCAAGCTTCTTCCTTAAGCGTCTTCCTGTATCAAACAACACATACCAAACACCAAACACCAAACACTCGCAAGAGTTTCTTATGGTATTTTGTTGAGCCATGATATGAAGAGTAAACCTGTGGGATTCGTCAATGTGGAAGGCCAAGGTGAATAAGGTTTTTTTCCTAATACATTGTATTTGTTTCAAAAGATGCTTTTACACCTTGCTTTTATACTTAACTATTGCTTTTGTTTCAAAAAATAATTGAATACACGCGCGTTGCCAATAGGCGTCACAGGTTGGTCTGGGTTCATTTGATATCAATGTCGCAATAAGGCCACAGGTTGGTATTTGTCATCTACAACAAAACTGTTATGCTGATCCTTTATTGAGTCATGATACGGGGACAAAATGTGTAGGATCAAGCAGCGGTGAACTTCAACGTGATAAGATTTTTTTATTTTTGTTTCTTGAGTTATTGTATTTATGTGACTACGTATTTTCATCTATTCTGAGAAACCAAAAAAAAGAGTGCTTTATTGGTTTACGTTTTGATGGATACTTCTGTGAGACAACCCAATGTAACTGCTATCATATGTATCAGAACCTCCTGTCGTTATATCAAGGCTGACTTTGTTTTATATTTTACACCTTTTCTTTAAATAAGTTGCATACTAATAATTTAGTGGAGGTTACTGTTAAGTAACTCATACCAAGTATACATATAAGTGTTATTTTCACTATTGATAACATTATGATTTTATAGTAATTTCGCTACAGAATACGGTTTGTTAGATGTGTTAGGTAATTTTTATCATTCATGTGCATGAATAGGATAATAGTACAGGTGCTTAATTATAATGCAAGGGCTCATTTACTTAACACAATTTTGGTATTCTTAGGAGTTTAGCTCTTTTCTTGCAGTCAATGAGCTTATCAAGTTAATAATATTTTTTTCCCGTGTAAGCGTAAACTTAGAGAATAGTAAAATCCCAAAACTTCTTCTTATTAAAAAAACCGAACCGTAAAAAAAAAAAAAAAAGATACAATACCAACGCAGCAGACTATTTTCCTCGTTTTAGCTATTTTGCTAAAACAACAAAAATTTATAAAGAATTCAAATGTTATATCCAATTATTATCATGTCCAATATTCATTCTATTGAAAAATGAACTTTATTAAAAGAGTAAACATACGACAAAGATCAACTCTGTTATAAATACTGTATAAATTTATAAAGTAACCCCAAAAATATAAACTTCCAAATGCCTTTTAGGTGGTCAAAGCTACTGTTGGATATTTGATGAGGTTGTATATTATATTACTTTACAATAATGCATGTATGGTGGGGGTGTGATTTACAATTATATGAGATATTAAGGTCTAAATGTTAAAAGGTGATTGGTGATTATCATGGATGAATTGGTCTCCCTAAGAAATCTCATGCACTATGTACACGTTCATGATAGATATCATGTTGTCCTTTATTTTCTCAACAACTTGCTTAGTGGGAGGTTAATTTTTGACTATAAAAAGGCCATTATCTATGAGTCGTAGATACACATAAAACTATCAACTGCTTGATATCATAACTGTAATCTTCCCATCATACATTGTTCGTGAATCACTTTCTACTATCGTCGGTGTTTTGTGTTGATTTGGTTGCTGCCGAATAGACACGTGTTGGCTGCATCAAATCTTGGGGCTTGTACGATTGTAGACTCGCAGCAAATATACGAGTTCGTATTAAGCTTAAAGGACAGGAGATTCTTCCGTGCAGCTTTGTTCTTTGTTTCAGGGTCATTACTACTGTTCCAAGCGCTCGGTTGTTCCAAGTGTTTAGTGGGCTGCTATTTGGGTTAAGCTGCTGTTACAAGCTATCGTTATTTGTTGTTCTTGGTTTATTACTGTTGCTGCAATTTTTGATTAATAAACAACAATCTTTAAGCTTAATATCGAAATGGATAACGGTGCTTCTGCTTCCATCACAAACCTCCGAATGATGAACCAAGAAGTGGTTAAACTTGATAGGTTTGACGGGTGTACCTATACTCGTTGGGCTGACAAGATGAAGTTCTTGCTCATCTTTTTAAAGGTTTACTATGTTTTGGACCCGACATTGGCTCCCATTCCAAGTAACCCGGTGCCAGACCCGATCAACCGGAGGACGAGAAAAAGGTTTCTAAGCTTGTGAAGTTGCCAATGATTCGCAAAAAGGACGAGACTATTTGTTGTGGCCATATCAAGGATGCATTGTCCGATACTCTTTATGATTTGTATGCGTCGGTTACTAATCCACGAGAGCTTTGGAGTGCACTAGAGTTTAAGTATAAAACTCATGAGCAAGGTACGAATAAGTATTTGGTTTCAAAACATTTTGAATATGCTATGATTGAAGGGAAATCAATTATGGAGCAAGTGCATGAGCTCCAAGCTAGTGAACAAATTGAAGTCTCTTGATGTTCCCGTTAATGATGCGTTCCAAGTGGGTGCGATCTTAACCAAGCTTCCACCTTCTTGGAAAATTTTCTCTAAGAGAATGTTGCAAAAAACAGAAGATTATACGTTAGATGATCTTCTAAAGCATCTTCGTATGGAGGAAGAGGCTAAAATTAGAGATAAACGGGGTAACAATGTGTCAAGTGTTAATCATGTTCAAGGTGAAAGCTCTAAGAAAAGAGTCCTTCGAAACGATTCAAACAAAGCAAAGATGGGAGTAACAAAGAACAACTTCAAGAAATCCGCTCCATCAAAGCGGTCCTTCAAGTGTCATGTTTGTGGAGAGACTGGTCACTTTGCTCGCGAGTGCAAAAACAGATAATCGGGGACTAATGAATTGAATATGGTGAACACCGAGATAGCCGAGATGGTGGCTTATGTTCATCTTGATGATGGAGATGAACTCGTGGGGTGAAATGCTTTTGTCGAGTATTATTAGAACACTAGCAAGGTGCTTAGCACCTCTTTCAGTTTCAGTTGTCAATGTCTTTGATTTTAAGTTTGTTTCAGTTTCTAGTGTAGTAGTTTTTAATTCGAGTCAGTAGTTGTCAATTTTGTTTTCATTCTTGGTAACATTTGTAATGTTAAATGAAAGCTAGTGTTTCTTATTAAATCTTGATTTCAAGACCAGTTGCATTGCAATCTATTGCATGAGAAGTCATTTTCTTTGTAAAAGAAAACAAACATAATATTGAACTAAATGAACGACATTGATAATTGATATAATTGAAGGAATCGATGAATAACCTCAGTGGTGTACAAATTTCCTTTGGGAAAATCAAGTTAGCTAGTATAAATGCCCATTGACTCACATAGGAATTAATGGGATTAAAGTAAAGTTTAGAGCTGTTCTAAAATATTACTTTAAACGTATATATGAATTTCAAAAGATGTTGAAATTTCTATGTTTTGTGTTAAGTCACGATACATGATAAATTATAGAGAATGGTACCATTATTGACATGTTTATTAAGTGATCTAGAAACTTAATATTTTCATTTATTAAGCCTCTGACGAGAGACTTATTAAGTGTGTGAGATGTGATTGATGATCTTATTGAGCCTCTGACGAGAGACTTAATGAGAGTAACTAGAGACATGAGTATGAAACCATATGTGAATTGGTTAGTGACGGAAACCCGACTTGTTTGTAGTGTTCCTACTTCACGAGTTTAATGGGTAATAACGAAATTACTAATTCATAGAAGGTACTATCGTATAATTGACTCATGTATAGTATAGATAGTACGTCGTTGCCGAAAAAAGGATGAGGTAAATCCTCTTAACAAAACCTTAGAGGCATCTTAGCAACGAATATGTTAAAAGTTTTGCCTATATGATCTAGAGGTGGTGCCGCCTTGAATGAAGAGTGTTGGTTTTTCTTTTAGAGGGTCATGAAACAGGATTTAAGCGCATTGCCATATTAGCGCTCAGTGAGAAAACAACGATTACGGTAGGAAATGTGTATAAGTATGCCGGTAAAATCTAAAGGTATTGGTTTAATCTTCGGACACCATTATATCTTAAGGTTCGTGGTTTAATCTTAGGGCACCATTGAATCGATTTAATTTGACTACTTGTATAATGCAAGGTTTAATCTTTGTGACACCTTTGCGACATAACCTACTAGAACAATAGAAAACTATCCAACCTGGTGGGGGATTGTTGGATATTTGATGAGGTTGTATAGTATATTACTTTACAATAATGCATGTATGGTGGGGGTGTGATTTACAATTATATGAGATATTAAGGTCTAAATGTTAAAAGGTGATTGGTGATTATCATGGATGAATTGGTCTCCCTAAGAAATCTCATGCACTATGTACACGTTCATGATATATATCATGCAATGGGTTAATTTAATGAGTCAAAATTTTGTCGTTTATTTTCTCAACAACTTGCTTAGTGGGAGGTTAATTTTTAACTATAAAAAGGCCATTATCCATGAGTCGTAGATACACATAAAACTATCAATTGCTTGATATCATAACTGTAATCTTCCCATCATACATTGTTCGTGAATCACTTTCTACTATCGTCGGTGTTTTGTGTTGATTCGGTTGCTGCCGAATAGACACGTGTTGGCTGCATCAAATCTTGGGGCTTGTACGATTGTAGACTCGCAGCAAATATACGAGTTCGTATTAAGCTTAAAGGACAGGAGATTCTTTCGTACAGTTTTGTTCTTTGTGTCAGGTTCATTACCACTGTTCCAAGCGCTCGGTTGTTCCAAGTGTTTAGTGGGCTGCTATTTGGGTTAAGCTGCTGTTACAAGCTATCGTTATTTGTTGTTCTTGGTTTATTACTGTTGCTGCAATTTTTGATTAATAAACAACAGCTACAACCTCAAACTTAAAAGCACAGAGGTTAAAAGGGTACATCAAAATCATATGTTGAAGGTTAAAATATCAGCTTTTAGCAAACCTACAAGCTTAAATTTACTAATTATAACATCGAAATAACAACAAGCAAACAAAAAGTTGAAAGCGGTGGCGGCTGGATGGTGGCGGCGGCCATAGGGTGGCCGTAACAGCGGCTGAAAGGGTGGCTAAAGGCGGCGGCTGAGATGGTGGTTGACTGGTCAGCGGCTGAGATGGGTGGGAGGGGAAGTGATGGCTGAGAATACAGGATACAAAGAGAAGAAGTATGGTTTGGTGTTTTGAAGAGCTTATAAAAGAAGGATATATATGTTTGAAAATTTGAAGAGAGAAAAAGTGATTATGCCCTCTTATATCTGCAAGAAAACAAACTGACTTCTATCACTTTGTCTTCCCGCCTGCAGAGATAAGTGGCCAAAAAGCACTTTTTGAAAAAAAACAAAACAAAACAAAAACTGCTGTTGTTTTAAGTCCTACTTATAATATTCCTACATATATCTTAACTAGCTTCAAGGCCCGCCCGATGAACGGCTAGTTTAAACAATTTTGCTTGAAAGATAAAAACAAAAATTACAATGGTTTGATATGAGATTAAGATTGTAAATTGCAAATCAACTACTTGGTAATCATTTTGTAAGTACATTGCAAATTAACTCATTTCGGTCTGTTTTTTACGAATTTTAAAATCATATCAAATAAGGTCTTGAGGTTATCTAACTTTTATATGTGATTCTACCTCCCCAAATTTTTACAGATTTTATTTTCAAGTAAATCGTTTTCCCAAACCTGTCCAGAAAATGCACTGCAAATCGACTCTTGATTGAACCCTCTGTCCCCATGTATCTTGAAGATGAAGAAGGTAGAAGAAACCGCCATCACATCCTAGGGACACCTTCTGTCATCTTTGTTGGAAAATTTAGTGCACTTGTGGGATTAGTTCACACCTTGTAATGGGTTAGGAGGTACGGAGTGTACACCCATAAGGTCCATGAACACCCTGACTCTAATAGTGGTTTGTATTGGTAGTGCTAGTAGAAAGTACTGCTGGTGAAAGTACTGTTGTGGTTTCCAGTGAAGCAGTGGTGTTTCCACTGAAGTAGTATTTACACTGAAGCAGTGTTTCCACTGAAGGTGCTATGAAAGTACTGCTAGTTGTGTGAAAGCACTGCTAGTGTTAAGGTACTGCTTGTAACGGCTTTGATCTATTCAAGTGGCAGTTATAACTGCATTATGACCACGTTTAATTGGTCATGTAACCACTAACGGCTATAATGGGGATAATTATGAGGCTATTAATGGGCCGATTAATACTCATAATTTCATTTGACTAGCTAAGAGTATTTTCCTATAAATAGGAGATCTGTTTTATGCATGAACACGGATGAAATACAACACAGAAAACGATAAACACTTATAAGCGCAAGGATTATTGAATTGTGCCTAATTCTCTAACTGCATTTGGTCTTATCCCAAGTAGATATTCGTGATACCCAAGCATTAGGGTCGAATAGTTTACTTTGGAAAGTGATCACACGATTCCAAGTGATATCCGGTAACCACCTAGTGGTATTTGTTACTGCTGACCGTTTGTTTGTTTCTGCTGAACAGTTGCATATCTCTGCTGAATTGATTATCTTACCCTGTTCTGGGAGCTACTACCCCAACAATCAAAGTAAACTATTTTGTGATAATCAATGGCATCTGCTGCAGTGAAACACATGGCTTCAAACTTTGCCAAGCTTGATAAGTTTGAAGGGGTGGACTTTAGGAGATGGCAGAAGAAGATGCACTTCTTGTTGTCAAGCATGAGTGTGGTCTATGTTTTGACTACACCTATTCCTGATGATGGGGATGATCCTACTGTGGAGCATATCAGGAGGAGGAGCAAATGGGAGAATGATGACTACATATGCAGAGGCTTAATTCTCAATGGTATGTTTGATTCTCTGTTTGATATTTATCAGAACATTGAATCTTCCAAAGAACTGTGGGACTCCTTGGATGCCAAATATATGGCTGAGGATGCATCAAGTAAGAAGTTCCTTGTTAGTAATTTCATAAATTACAAAATTACTGATTCAAGACCAGTTATGGAACAATACAATGAACTTCTTGGAATACTTGGAAGGTTTACACAACATAATATGCACATGGATGAGTCTATTTCAGTCTCTTGTGTCATTGACAAACTCCCTCCTTCTTGGAAAGATTTCAAGCATACCTTGAAACATAAGAAAGAGGAATTAACTCTGGTTGAGTTGGGCAGTCATCTGCGCATTGAGGAATCTCTCAAGGTGCAGGATAATGACAAGCCAAATAGTAGCAATGCTACTGGTGCATCTGTTGTCAATATGGTGGAGCATAATAACTTCACCAGGTACAATGACAACAAAGGCAAACGCAAATATCATGATAACACAAGGGCAGATCCAAACAAGAAGGCAACACCTACTTGTTGGAAATGTGGCAAAACATGTCACATTAAAAGGGACTGCAAGGGTGTTAAAGTTGGTGGTAAAGCCAATGGATCAGGCACTAATGGTTCAGGGAGTGGTGGTTCTTCCAACTCACTGAAAGGTCAGAATATGTTTAATAAGTCTTTTCAGAATTATTATGTTACATATGTATCTGAATCTAATTATGTGCAGGATGATGATGTTGCGTGGTGGGTTGACTCTGGTGCAACAGTTCATGTGTGCAAAGATAGAAGCTGGTTCAAGACTTATGAGTCACTGAATGATGGTTCTATTCTTCACGTGGGAAATGAGTCAACAGCCTTGGTGCATGGTCATGGTTTTGTAGATCTTAAGTTTAGTTCTAGAAAGATTGTAACTTTGTTTAATGTTATTCATGTTCCTGATATAAGGAAGAACTTGGTTTCAAGTAGTGTTTTGAATAATCATGGATATAAACAAGTTATTGAATCTGATAAATTTGTTCTTTCTAAGAATGGTGTTTTTAATGGTTTTGGTTATTTATGTAATCAAATGTTCAGGCTTAACATTTCCACTGATAGTTTAATTGTTACCACTGATAGTGTAAATTCAGCCTTTGTGACCACCACCGACCAGACTGACTCTACCCTTTGGCATGCTAGACTTGGCCATGTACATTATAAGAGATTGCAAGATATGTCTAAGGATGGGTTAATCCCAACATTTGACATGGACACTGAAAAGTGTAAAACTTGCATGTTGACCAAGATAACTAAGAAACCTTTTCAGGGTGTTAGTCGTGAGACTAAGCTCTAGGAGCTGATACACAGTGACCTGTGTGATTTGCATGCCATTCCATCTTTGGGGAACAAGAAGTACTTTGTGACATTTATTGATGATGCTTCTAGGTTTTGCTATGTCTATCTTTTACATACTAAGGATGAAGCATTAGATAAATTGAAAGTGTTTAAAACTGAAGTTGAATTACAACTTGGGTCTTTGATCAAAAGATTAAGGACTGATAGGGGAGGTGAGTACATGGATACTCTGTATTTTCAGTCTGTTGGTATAATCCATGAAACGACTGCCCCTTATACTCCTCAGCAAAATGGTATTTCTGAAAGGAAAAACAGGGTGCTGAAGGAGATAGTTAATTCCATGTTGTCCTATTCAGGACTGAGTCAAGGGTTCTGGGGTGAAGCTATGTTAACAGCTTGCTATTTATTAAATAGGGTTCCCAACAAAAGGAACAAGGTTACCCCTTATGAACTCTGGACTAAAAAGAAACCCAACCTGAACTATCTCAAGGTTTGGGGTTATAGGGCTGTTGTAAGACTCCCTGATCCAAAGTTGAAAACTTTGGGTGAAAGAGGCATTGACTGCATCTTTGTTGGATATGCTGAGCATTCCAAGGCTTTTAGGTTCTATGTTATTGAACCTAATGAATATGTTTCAGTTAACTCAATAATTGAATCAAGGGATGCAAACTTTGATGAGAATAGATTCTCATCAGTCCCTAGACCAAGTATGAGGATTCCTAATGGAACTCATAACGCTGGTGTATCAGAGGTCCCTGATGATGAACCATTAGTGGTCCCTGATGAGGTTGTGGTTCAACAACCTGAACCTGTGCTTAGAAAGAGCAAAAGGGCCAGGACTCCAAAGTCATTTGGACCTGAGTTTCAGCTATACTTAGTTGAAGGAACAAGGGATGAGGTATCTAACCAATACTCCTATTGCTTCATTGTTGAGGATGATCCCAAGACATTTGAAGAAGCAATGAAGTCCCAGGATATTGCCTTCTGGAAGGAAGCAATCAATGATGAAATGGATTCCATCATGGGCAACAACACTTGGGTGTTGGTTGATCTACCACCTGGTTGATTTTCAAAAAGAAAATGAAGGTAGATGGAACTATTGAAAAGTTCAAGGCTAGACTAGTCATTCAGGGCTTTAAACAAAAGTCAAGGATAGACTATTTTGATACTTATGCCCCTGTGGCTCGTATCAGTACCATAAGACTGCTGATTGCTTTGGCATCTATTCACAATCTGATTATTCATCAGATGGATGTGAATACAGCTTTCTTGAATGGTGAATTGGATGAGGAGGTCTATATGAACCAACCTCAGGGCTTCATCATGCCTGGCAATGAAAACAAGGTGTGTAAACTGATTAAGTCTCTTTATGGACTTAAGCAGGCACCTAAGCAATGACATCAAAAATTTGATGAAGTGGTTTTGTCTAGTGGTTATGTTCTTAACCAAGCTGAAAAATGTGTATATAGCAAATTTGATGAATCTGGTAAAGGAGTCGTCATTTGTCTATATGTTGATGACATGTTGATCTTTGGCACTGACAAAAATCAGGTTGACTTGACAAAGGAATTTTTGTCATCAAGGTTCTCCATGAAGGACATGGGGGAGGCTGATGTTATCCTTGGTATAAGGATTAAACATGAAAGTAAAAGAATTTCTATCTCTCAGTCTCATTATATTGAGAAGGTGTTGAGGAAATTAAATTACTTTGATTGTACTCCAGTGAGTACACCTATGGATACTTGTGAGAAGTTGATGCTTAATAATGGCAAAGCTGTATCTCAACTTGAGTATTATAGGGTAATTGGCTGCTTGATGTATGCCATGACTTGCACAAGACCTGATATTGGTTTTGCAGTGGGAAAATTGAGCAGGTATACTAGTAATCCTAGTGCTCATCACTGGCAAGCAGTTCAAAGGGTAATGAAATATTTGAAGAGAACTATGGATTATAGTCTCTCATATACTGGTTACCCATTAGTGTTGGAAGGATACACTGATGCAAGTTGGATCAGTAACACTGAAGACAATTCGTCTACCAGTGGCTGGGTATTCCTACTTTGTGGAGGTGCAATTTCTTGGGCATCCAAGAAGCAAACTTGCATCATCAGTTCAACAATGGAATCTGAATTTGTGGCTTTGGCAGCTGCTGGTAAAGAAGCTGAATGGTTGAAAAACTTGCTTCTTGAGATTCCATTGTGGCCTAAACCTATAGCACCTATTTCTATCCGTTGTGATAGTGCAGCTACATTGGCTAAAGCTTATAGCCAAATGTACAATGGTAAGTCTAGACACTTAGGTGTCAGACATAGCATGATTCGTGAGCTTATCATGAATGGGGTGGTATCTATAGAGTTTGTTAGATCTCAACAAAATTTAGCTGATCACTTGACGAAGGGTTTGGCTAGAGACTTGGTTATAAAGTCTGCTAAAGGGATGAGTTTAAGTCCAACTTAGTCACTGAATGCTAGGACACCCAACTCTCTCCTAAGGAAACTTGGGAGCTGAGTTCAATGTGGAAAGCTGAACATTCAGTGGACTGGAGCACATGTTTATTTACATCCCAAGGTTGTGCTCAGAACCTGCTGAAAGGAGGATGAAGTCTTTACTTCTTAATGGTTAATTTTCTTTGAAAAAGTGCTTGGCAGGAGCATGACTAAAGAGGAACCACCTATGTAAATGTTGAAGTTTTGCCGCTTCAGGAAGCTTTAGACTTTAGCTTTTACAACATTTATGAATTTGGATATGGACACATGGCTTGTATAGTGTCAGGAGCTGATAAGTGTTTGAAAACTTGTGTGTAGTTATCTTCAGGTATTCAAATGGGTTGAAGGGTTCAATTCTTAGAACACCCTGATTCTCGAATATTTGAACGTGTAATTACTAAGATGGAAATTCAATCCTCAGGACATTTTCATTTATGCACATGTTTTGCTTGATGTTTGTTTTTCATGCAAAGGAAGTGAACTAAATTTGGGGAGGATTGTTGGAAAATTTAGTGCACTTGTGGGATTAGTTCACACCTTGTATTAGGTTAGGAGGTACGGAGTGTACACCCATAGTAGAAAGTACTGCTGGTGAAAGTACTGTTGTGGTTTCCACTGAAGTAGTGGTGTTTCCACTGAAGTAGTATTTACACTGAAGCAGTGTTTCCACTGAAGGTGCTATGAAAGTACTGCTAGTTGTGTGAAAGCACTGCTAGTGTTAAGGTACTGCTTGTAACGGCTTTGACCTATTCAAGTGGCAGTTATAACTGCATTATGACCACGTTTAATTGGTCATGTAACCACTAACGACTATAATGGGGATAATTATGAGGCTATTAATGGGCCAATTAATACTCATAATTCCATTTGACTAGCTAAGAGTATTTTCCTATAAATAGGAGATCTGTTTTATGCATGAACACGGATGAAATACAACACAGAAAATGATAAACACTTATAAGCGCAAGGGTTATTGAATTGTGCATAATTCTCTAACTGCAATTGGTCTTATCCCAAGTAGATATTCGTGATACCCAAGCATTAGGGTCGAATAGTTTACTTTGGAAAGTGATCACACGATTCCAAGTGATATCCGGTAACCACCTAGTGGTATTTGTTACTGCTGACCGTTTGTTTGTTTCTGCTGAACAGTTGCATATCTCTGCTGAATTGATTATCTTACCCTGTTCTGGGAGCTACTACCTCAACAATCTTCCCCAATATGATAAAATAATCCATTGGTAAATATCTTATTTATGAACTTTATTTATAATGGTTTACTTTTAGTTAATTAATTTTTTTTTGTAATTAGGGCTTTATCATGATTTTGGGGTTTTGTTAATTTGGGAGTTTTGATAATTTCTTTTACTGACTTGCTGTTGTTGATGCTGTTTACGATTGACTTTAAGGAATTTGTTTTCGGTTTTTTCTATTTTTCTGAATCAAACCCGATGTTTGATTTGTTGTCATTTAACACAAATCCAAACAGCCCCTATGGATAGGTTTACGTTAATAGCTATGATGGCTAATTTCTTAATGCAGACACATTATATAGAATTCACATACCTATTAGAAAGCTCTCTCTTTACATAGCTCTTGGAAGAATCAGGCATTTAGCAGTAATTTCATACGATAACAAATTGATTGGAAAGCTTTATATCTTGGCATGATTTTGGACCTTCATCTTTATAAATGTTGTTTTGTATGTCGTGTGAAGGTTGATATACCAAACCAGTAGAAGAAAAATATGTTAAAAAAGTTTGGTAAATGCACTTCGGTCACTTTTGGGTGAATGCTTTTCTGGCGAACCACATACCACCACCACAGGTGATCATGCACTTGGCCGCCATGGTGTTTATTCAATACCTCTTATCACTTTGAAATCACTTCTCGGGTACAAAAATTTCATAAACATTAATTTAAGATAAGTGGGTATTGTTTATTTTGTTCTCAAATTGAAATGAATAAACATAAAAATAAGAAGTGAAAGTAAAATTTAAAATGTCGATGATTATATTGATGGTGTGAAATAGTGACAAAAGTTTCTCTGCATGCCAGTGATTCTATTTTGGTCTCAGAATTTCACGACGATTGTTGTTCCGTAGGAATCACACATGTAAGGTACAATATTTTTCAAAACTGTCACTACAACAAACGGACGGACGGGCGAGGAGGATTTCGCCGGGGACACAAAGTCCCCGGTGAAAGTCACTAAACGACAAAAGTGAATCTGACGTGGCACATGAATTCGATGACTTGTTATGAAAATTTCAACGCATCCTTTCCGCGGGGACATGTCCCCGGCGAATGTTACTTTGATTTTTATTAAACTTTGACCGGATAGTCAAAATTCAACGTAAAGTTTCTCCGGGGACGTGTCCCCGCAGAAAGTGTATTTTACGTTCACCAAACTTTGACCAAAGCTCAAAGCATGCTAATTGTGCCCGCGAAAATTCCCGCCAACCCTTTCCCCGGGGACTTGTCCCCGGCAAAAGTAATATTTAAAAAATACGGCTTATTGAACGACATATGTTTAGTTCCATCGTTTGTCGTTACAAAATAATACTATATCTAAATGAAAATAAATTAGGAAAATATTGAACGTATAGCATAGCACCTATAGTCGGTCGTTAAACATGATACGTAGAGCATAGCACCTATAGTCGGTCGTTAAACATGATACGTATACCAATAGCACCTATAGTCGGTCGTTAAACATGATACATATACCATAGCACCTATAGTCGGTCGTTAAACATGATACGTATAGCATAGCACCTATAGTCGGTCGTTAAACATGATACGTATACCATAGCACCTATAGTCGGTCGTTAAACATGATACGTATACCATAGCACCTATAGTCGGTCGTTAAACATGATACGTATACCAATAGCACCTATAGTCGGTCGTTAAACATGATACGTATAGCATAGCACCTATAGTCGGTCGTTAAACATGATACGTATAGCATAGCACCTATAGTCGGTCGTTAAACATGATACGTATACCATAGCACCTATACTCGGTCGTTAAACATGATACGTATACCATAGCACGTATACTCGGTCGTTAAACATGATACGTATACCATAGCACCTATAGTCGGTCGTTTAACATGATACGTATACCATATCACCTATAGTCGGTCGTTAAACATGATACGTATACCATAGCACCTATACTCGGTCGTTAAACATGATACGTATACCATAGCACCTATAATCGGTCGTTAAACATGATACGTATACCATAGCACGTATACTCGGTCGTTAAACATGATACGTATACCATAGCACGTATACTCGGTCGTTAAACATGAAACGTATACCATAGCACCTATAGTCGGTCGTTTAACATGATACGTATACCATATCACCTATAGTCGGTCGTTAAACATGATACGTATACCATAGCACCTATACTCGGTCGTTAAACATGATACGTATACCATAGCACCTATACTCGGTCATTAAATATGATACGTATACCATAGCACGTATACTCGGTCGTTAAACATGATACGTATACCATAGCACCTATACTCGGTCGTTAAACATGATACGTATATCATAGCACCCATACTCGGTCGTTAAACATGATACGTATACCATATCACTTATACTTAAATTAACTTTATAATTTTTAGGTTAAACTTAAATTAACTTTATAATTTTTAGGTTAAACTTAAATTAACTTTATAGTTTTTTGAAAAAGAAAATGGAATAATTAAATCTTTTCGCGGGGACATGTCCCCGGGAAATGATTTTGCGAAACTTTTCATTTTCCCTCGCTCTTTTTACTTTATCCCGCCATCACGTTCCCCGGGGACTTGTCCCCGCAGAATGTAACACTAGAAGACAAACCTAACTTTCTCCGGGGACCAGTCCCCGGGAAAAGTGAAACGTAAAAAACACCTCAATTATTAACGCAATCTGTTATCAGTATGAGATAATAATAAAAAAATTCCTCACCCATCCTCTCAGCTGCAACAACACCACGCACCATCTCCATTATTGCAACCACCACCACTTCCTCACCATCTCCATCTCCACCACGCACCATCTCCATCTCCACCGCCATCTATTTGTTTGAATCGAACCACAGGGAATCGGGTTGTATCATGAAAATATGCGTCGAGACATTGTAAGAATGGAATAATCATTGTAAGGTTCTTGGTTTCTCCTATCTTGTACCTATTTTAATTTTCATTATCTTGTAAGAATGGAATAATCATAACTTGTTTTGAAACCTTGTGTTATAATCGATCTATCAACCTGCGAAATGGATATTATAACACTTTGGTTAATTTCATACTGATACTATAACACTTTGGTTGTAACACTTTGGTTTATTAGTACTTCGAGAACTAAATGAGATATGATACGATCTTTTAATGAAGAGTATGAGATATATTTTATCATAATTATTTAAGTTCGCATATATCTGTAACCGCTTATTATGTGTTTTGCTTTTATAGGGTGTCACGGGTGCCAAGCCGAGGCCAAGCCGCGACCAAAGCCGAGACCAAAAGGTAAGATATGTCGTTGCGTATTTTAAATAGTTTAGGGTTTTAGGTAGTGAGAACTATCTAAGAATCGGGTATCAAAAAGACCCTTTAAACCATTAGGGTTGAATTGGTCATTTTAACAATTAGGGTAGGAGAGTAGGATGGTGGATTTTTTGAACAATGTGTCTAGGGTTGAGGGTTGCTGAAAACAAAGGAATGATGTTAGTGTGTCTAGTATATGTGCTATTACTGATGGTTTACGACGAGGAGGTACATGGTTTCTTGGTTCACAAGATACAGGAAAATGTACAGCCCATTTCTTGTTACAGTTTGTTATGGTTACCTGATGATGAGGGTTGAATCTTGAAGGGTAAAAATGTGGTGCAAAAGGGTTTAGCTTGGTTTGAGAGTGTTTTTATTGTGTGTTTTTTTGGTGAGAAACTCCATGAGTTTGTGTGAGAGAGAGGGGTCAGAGATGATAAGAAGAGGTATGAAATGGTGTGTAATGATAGAGATATAATGGTGGCGAGAGATATGAAAGGGTTTGTGAGGATGCCTCATTAACTCCACTTCACTCGCCATCACTATCATTACAAACCCTTTCATCTATCTTCTTATAATCTCCGACACCTCTCTCTCACACACACACATGGAGTTTCTCACCAAAAAACACACACTAAAAACACGCACACAGTTATGAACTCTCAAAGCAGGGCTAAACCATTTTGCACTACCTTTTTACCCTTCAAGTTCAACTCTCATCATCAGGTAACCATTACAAACCGTAACAAGAAATAGGCTGTACACTTTCCTGTATCTACTGGACCAAGAAGCCGTGTACCTCCTCGTCGTAAACCATCAGTAATAGCACTTTAACTAGACACACTAACATCATTCCTTTGTTTTCAGGAACCTTCAACCATATACACACTGTTCAAATAGTCGTACGCAAACACCATCCTACCCTCCTACCCTAATTGTTAAAATGACCAATTCAACCCTAATGGTTTAAAGGGTCTTTTTGATACCCGATGCTTGGATAGTTCTCATTACCTAAAACCCTAAACTATTTAAAATACGCAGGTTAAGCTTTGAACAAACCCGAAAAAGCAGAAGATATCAGAAGTCAACTGACAAAACTACCTGGCGAACACGAGAGCCAAGACCACAATCGGTATGTTTTTTGTCTAACTTTGTTAATACTCGTGAACTGTTGTAAATGATTTTAGGACTTTAGTGATTAATTTCGGAAAGTCCCCGTCCGAAGTTAATCATCCTATAGAAAACCCGTCCGAAATTAATTTATTAGAAATTAATTTCGGAAAGTCCCCTGTTTGGGGCTGCTTTTTGAATGTTTTGTCTCATTTAGGATATGAATGCGTATAATTGATTTACTATTTGTGAAAATTTCGATATTGTTTCCCCTTTACTCCTATGAATATGTCTTTAATGCACATATTTGGGGAGTTGAGGGGAAATGCTGCCGAAATTTTCTCAAATAGTAAATTCAATTATACGCATTCATATATGAGACGAAACATTCAAAGAGTGGGTTAGGATTGCCTTCCATAGTTGGATTAGGTGAACATTATAAGTCTATATAATTATTTGTTGTTTCATTAAAACGCAGTTATGCCAATTGATAAAAGTTGGGTCTCACTAGCACGTACCAGTAAAGAATTCTTAGTTGGTCTTAGAGCTTTCTGCAAGCATTGCAAGTCCTTGGTGAATATTGATGGGAATATAAAATGTCCATGTGCTCTTTGTTTAAACGTAAACTGGATAAAGCACGAATTTTTGTTTGACCACATACACACAAATGGCTGGGACCATAGTTATACGAAATGGTATAATCATGGTGAGCCGGATGGCCAAACAACCGTACACAACACAAGACACCCTGGGATGAGTGACATGGCTGAGTTCCTTCATGATATTGGTCCGAATAACGAACCATATGATCCAACTCAAGGAAATATTGGCGAGACAAGTAACGACGCAATTCCTCAACGTAATGAGTATGAGGAGTTACTTGCCACTGCCAATGAAAAACTATACCCAACCTGTGAGTGGATGTCTTCATTAGACTTTATGGCAAAGATTACGCACATCAAGGTCAAAGGTAAAGTGAGTGACACCACATTTAATGAGTTCCTAACTTTATTCAAGGAAGCTTTCCCGCCCGTTCTAGGATACAAGATGCCATCGTCATACTATGAAATAAAGAAGACATTTAAAACTATCGGGTTAGGATATGAATCGATACATGCTTGTGTCAATGATTTCTTTTTATATCGGGGGGCGGGTAACGAAGATTTGCAGACTTGTCCGATCTGCGGCGCTAGTAGATGGAAAGAAAAGAACACACTGGGGAAGAAAGTTCCTAACAAGGTGTTGCGTTACTTTCCTATCATTCCTAGACTACAACGTTTGTACAAGTCTAAACACACTGCAAAACATATGACTTGGCATGCGTCTGGGCAGTCTATGGAGAACGGTAAGATGCAACACCCGGTTGATGGTCAAGCATGGAAGAAATTTGACATCAAGTATTCAAATGAATTTGCTAAAGAATAAAGAAACGTTCGGTTAGGGTTGGCTGCTGATGGTTTCAATCCGTACGGCAACCTTAGTCAGTCATACAGCATGTGGCCGGTCATATTAACCACATACAATACGCCTCCCTGGATATGTATGAGAGAGACTTCTCTTATGTTGACATTGTTAATTCCAGGCCCCAAATCACCAGGGAAGGATATTGATATTTACCTGAGGCCTTTGATTGATGACCTAAAGACTTTATGGAAAGATGGAGTCAGGACTAAGGATGCTGTTACAGGCACCGAATTCTGTATGAAAGCAGCTCTTTTATGGACTATCAATGACTTTCCCGCTCGAAGTAGTTTGTCTGGGTGGAGTGGGCAAGGTTACATGGCATGTCCGACATGTAATGAAGACACTCCAGCTATGCGCGTGTTAAATAAAACCGCTTATGTTGGTCACAGAAGATTCTTAAGCATGACCAATAAATGGCGGAAGAACAGAAGGGCATTCGATACAGAGATAGATAATATAGACCCTCCTAGAAAATTTACCAGTGATGACATCTTGGACCAACTAAGAAGATTGCCTAAACGTGTCCCGGGGAAACATCCAATATATAGGGGTGCGAAAAAAAACGTGATCAAGATCGCGAATTGAATTGGACAAAAAAATTTGTTTTCTACGAGCTAGAGTATTGGTCTTTTCTTACACTAAAACACAATTTAGATGTCATGCATATCGAAAAAAATGTGTGTGAGAGTGTGTTGGGTACTTTGTTAATGAATGACAAATCAAAAGACACCAATGATTGGTGCAAAACCGTCAAGTTTTCTCACGCAGGCTAGCCACTTGTGAATGACCAGCCGTAAGGAACTTAAAACAGCTCAAACACCAATTGCAATTTAGATCAGGAGAATACAGTGGATTCCCGGGTCGTTAAGTCCCACGGAGGATGACTGGTGTTTAACACAATCAGATGTCGAATAACCACTAAGGATAGTGATTAGTAAGGATTTTGAGTTTATTATAACTAAAGAAAAGATTAATAAATTACAGGGGCTTAAATGCAAATTAAAGGAAATTAAAAAGATAAAAAATATTAAATAAACGCTATCACTATTTGCAAAATGATGTTTTTGTTTTTATGTTTTTTTAAAACTTAAATTAAAACTACGTGACGTACAAATAAAAACGTGAAACTTACACAATATTAATCCTAAAAATATGAAAATGATATTTTTACAAACCTAATGATATAAGAAAATTTTAAGAAAAAGAAAATTATTTTTATAACTATTTAATTAATTATTATTAATTAAAAACTATTTTTAACTATTAAATAATAACCTAAATTACAAGAAAATAGGAAATAAAGCTAGAAAAATAAAATAATGACTTGGAAAAATCTAAAATAACAAAAGAGAATTTTCAAAACTATTTTTGTATTTTTCTGATTATTTTTCTATTTTTTATGAATTTTAAACTATTAAAAACTAACTAAATTACTAAAAATTACAAAATAAACTATGAAAAATCTGGAAAATTACTTTTTTTACTTTTTATATTTATCTAAACTTAATAAAAATGAAAAATTATTTTTTTGAACTTTTTCTGAATTAATTGCAATAAAAGCTAATTAAAAATGCCTAAAAACTGTTTTTAATTAAGAAAAATAGCAAACAGTGTTGGAAAATTATGAAAATTTCAGGAAAACTCTAAAATTATATTAGGGATCTAGGAAAAATAGAAAAAGATGGTGTTGTGTGGAGGAAATTGAAACTGCTATACTAGTGCTTATGAAATAAGCACTTGAATAAGCCAAATGATCACCACAAGCTACCAAACTGAAACAGAAGCATTAATATGCTAAAACTACTAAAATGAAGCAAGAAACAATAAGCCTTAACCTCTGGATTACAACTGCTTATGATTTGATTTATTTGAGCTTAAGCTAAAAACAGGTTTAGGTAACCAAGTTTGAGCTTATGCACAAGCTTCAAAATAAGCTGAATATGAAAACTAGTAATTGGAACTTGGAGAAGACCTGGCCAACTATTTTGAAACCAAAAAGCAGATCAAGTAAAGCTCTGTGGAGCTCTGGACAAGCTTAGCAATAAGCTGAGAAACACTCAGCTTTGACTGAGTTTTGGAGCAGGGCACTTAAGCCCTGTTTGATGAGCTTGTTTGAAGCTTAAGAAAAATTACTAAAATTTAACAAAAATCATGATAAGTAACTTGACCAGTTGAAGTTTTAAAAACAGAAAGTCTCACTTGAATTGACCCAATAATGAATCTGTGAAAAATCTTTCTAGTTGGGCTTAAAACTGGTGTTTGCAAATATTTTTGACTTTTTAGACAGATTGAAGAAATTGACTTATATGAGTTTTGATTCAATTGTTTGGACTGATGTTGATGTTATATGATAAAACAAACTTTATGCAAGCAAGGTCTTTGAATTCTAAGCACAAAACAAGCTTATGCTTTTCCAAAATCACAACAGTGAAACAGTTAGGATAGATCAATGATCATGTTGACTTATTTGAGTGTGCAGGCACAAAATATTGACAGATATGATTCAATATGAGATTAACAAACATGAAACAACAAGTTTCAATCACTGAATACACCTTTAAGATAGATTGTGCAGCAGACCCAAACACCCTTGTATTAACTGTTAAGCAAATTTTAAATAAGCTAACTACTAATCCAACTTGTTTCAATGATCAAGCTATGTTTAGCCAACCTAAATACACCTTAATGAAAAGATTAGAACTACTTATGACTACTGAATTCAAGATATAAACACAAATTGCAAACTGACTAAAAATTGAAAATGAGAAATAAACTTACAAATGCCCAAGCTTATTTGGTAGTCTAAACAGAACCCAATACCACTAGTCTAAACCAAAACCAACCCAAATACTGCTCTGCAACAACCCATTCCATTTCCAACCTGCTTGAACCCATTTTTGCTTCCCTGTTGACTTTTGTTGACTTTCAACCCATTGTGCTTGAAACTGAACTCCAGGCTTATAGAAAGCTATATTAAGCTTGAATAAGCTGGTGTGACTTTGATATAAGCTATAAGAAGCTTGAATTATAGAGTTTGAAATTGAACTTTTGAAACAGTAAACATGAGAATATGCAGCTTATGTAGAAACTTGAATTACCACTTGAAAACAGTTCTAATATATTTCAATGACTTAATTTGATATCATGGAACAAAAGATTACAACTTAAAGCTTAATTAAAGACTTAAAAGTAAATTACGACATTCATAAAATTAAAAAAACTAAAACTGCCTTCTTCTCTGCATCTCCTCTCTCTTTTATGCTTCAAAATTGTTTACACGTGTCCTCTGATTGAATCCCACCTCTGAAATTGGCCAATAGATGAATTTTGAGCAATAATAGGCCCTCCACGTTTTTGGCGGGAAAATCCGTTTGACTTGTAGCTCTCTGAAATAGCAGCTAGGGGGGGTGGCATTAATTGTGGGGGGTTTGTGATGATGAGGGAGGTGGTGGGCAGGATAAAAGGTGATGGGAGAGGTGGAGGCAAGTTGGAAGACACAGGTGTTGGGGAAGATAAACAGTGGGGGCGGGGTTCTGCTTGTTTGACTTGGTTTGACCAAAGGGTCAAAAATAGAAAAGACAGGGGTCCAAAGGGGTGAAATGGCAGGGGTCAAAATTAGTTTGACAAGGCTTAGGTTAGGAATATGACAAGGACTTGTTTTGTACTTTCTGAATTCTTAAAGGACCAATCCTGTAATTTTCCAAACTTGTTACAAGGGACCAAAACTGACAACCTTCAATAGTACAAGGACTAAATTTGACAATTTCAATTTTCCAGGGACCAAACTTGACATTTTTGAAAGTTGAGGGACCTTTTCTGCCATTTAACAAAAGATTTATTCAAGGACCATTTTTGACAACTTAGAATATTTCAGGGACCTTGAATAACATTTTTCTTTATTTAGATTTACCAGGGACTGTTTTTGACAACTTTTGAAACTTGGGGGACTAAAACTGCCAATTATGCAAACTTGATACGTTTTTCACCAGATTTTGATATTTTTGCATTTAAAACACATAAAACACTTATTTGTGATATTTTTATCATTTTGATGCATTTCTGAGTGTTTTCAGATGTTTTAGCAGTTTAATTGGTACAAAAATGATGAGTATTTAGACACTCATCAATCCCCCACACTAAGATATTGCTAGTCCCTAGCAATGATTTGAGAAAAATTAATGGATTTCAATCTCTTTACCAAAAGCCATTACTTCTGGAGTAGCCAAATGTTTCAGTTCAAGTAAGAACTTTGGTACACCGATAACCAAATGATTTTGAGCAAATCATCAGCTTTCAACGGATTTGATTTGTCTTTACCAGAAGCCGTTTGCTTCTGGACTAGCTTTCCCGAGAAAATCTTCAATCTTGAATTAAAAAGAAGGACTCGATCACCGACGTTGAAAACTCGGTTTTTGATCTTTGAGTCATGAATCTTCTTTGTCTTTTCTTTATAGATCAAAGAGTTCTCGTACGCTTGATCACGGAGTTCATTTAATTCATTCATTTGAACTTTCCGGTGATCACCAGCTGTCTGAATATCGAAGTTGGCATGCTTCAAGGCCCAGTATGCCTTGTGCTCTAGCTCAACCGGTAGATGACACGCCTTTCCGTACACGAGCTTGTATGGAGTACACCCGATGGGTGTTTTATAAGCTGTACGGAAGGCCCAGAGTGCGTCATCTAGCTTATCCGACCAAGAGGCACGGTTTTCGCCAACCGTCCTCTCCAGAATTCTTTTAATCCCTCGGTTGGAAACTTCCACTTGCCCACTAGTTTGGGGGTGGTACGCAGTAGAGAGACGGTGAGTTACACCATACTTCTGCACGACTCTTTCAAACTGGTCATTGCAGAAATGCGTACCACGATCACTGATTATGGCTCGTGGAGTTCCAAACCTAGCAAAAAGAGATTTCAAGAATTTCACAACAACTCGGGCATCATTGGTATGCAAAGCCTTAGCTTCAACCCATTTTGACAAGTAGTCAACGGCCACGAGTATGTACTTATTACCGCGAGAAGAAGGAAATGGCCCCATAAAGTCAATGCCCCAGATGTCAAAAATCTCACACACTTGAATGGCGTTTTGCGGCATTTCATTCCTTTGTGAGATATTCCCGTGACGTTGACAAGCGTCACAGGCTTTGACAAATTCGTGGGCATCCTTGTAGATAGTGGGCCAATAGAATCCGGAATCAAACACCTTCTTGGCGGTGTAGTTGGGGCTATGATGTCCCCCAGTAGGTCCAGAATGGCAAGCCTTGAGAATGTCAATAGCTTCCTGACCATACACACATCGCCTGATGACTTGATCCGCGCAAATTTTGAACAAGTAGGGGTCGTCCCAGAAGTAATGTTTAACATCTTTGAAGAATTTGTTCTTCTGTTGGGACGACATCCCTTTCACTATGAAGTTACCCGCATGGTAATTTGCAAGGTCAGCAAACCATGGGGTAGAAGAGTCTCCACGAAAAGAAACCGCATTGAGTGTCTCGAGAGGAAATGTTTCATTTATTTCCTTTTTCTCGAACACATCCTGATGAGGGTTCTCTAATCGGGACAGATGATCAGCAGCCATGTTCTCAGCTCCTTTTTTATCACGTATAATGATATCAAATTCTTGCAGGAGGAGAACCCAACGGAGCAATCTCGGCTTTGCATCTTGTTTTGCAAAGAGATATTTAAGAGCCGAGTGATCCGTATACACCACGCATTTGGTCAAGATGAGGTATGGCCGAAATTTCTCAAATGCATACACCACAGCTAATAGTTCTTTTTCTGTAGTGGTGTAATGGGTTTGAGCTTCAGTCATAGTTTTGCTTGCGTAGTGGATAGGCTGAAAATGCTTAGTTTTGCGTTGCCCCAAGACTGCACCGATAGCAAAATCACTTGCATCGCACATGAGCTCAAAGGGTAAATCCCAGTCGGGGGCAACTAGAATGGGTGCTTCCGTAAGCTTTTTCTTTAGTGTTTCAAAAGCTTCGACGCACTCAGGAGAGAAGATAAAAGGAGCTTCTTTTTCAAGAAGATGGGTCATAGGCCGAGCGATTTTAGAAAAATCCTGTATGAATCTACGATAAAACCCGGCATGACCAAGAAAACTCCTAATACCTTTGACGATAGTAGGATGAGGCAGTTTAGCAATAACATCAACTTTTGCTCTATCGACCTCAATCCCATTTTTGGAAATCTTATGGCCAAGGACTATGCCTTCTTTGACCATAAAGTGGCTCTTCTCCCAATTTAGACAGAGATTGGTGTCTTCACACCTTTTAAGCATTTTGTCTAAATGGGAGAGACATGTCTGAAATGAATCCCCAATGACTGAGAAGTCATCCATAAACACCTCCATTGTTTCCCCGATCATGTCGTGGAATATGGCCATCATACAGCGTTGGAACGTGCCAGGAGCGTTACATAAGCCAAAAGGCATACGTTTGTAGGAAAAAGTTCCGTATGGGCAGGTGAATGTGGTCTTCTCTTGATCCTGTGGATCAATGGGGATCTGAAAGTAACTCGAGAAACCATCAAGGAAATAATAGTACTCATTCCCTGCTAATCTCTCAAGCATCTGATCCATGAAGGGTAGAGGAAAATGGTCTTTACGGGTGGCGTCATTCAACTTACGGTAGTCAATACACACACGCCATCCCGTAACCAATCGAGTTGGAATTAACTCGTTTTCTTCATTCGTGACAACAGTTATGCCACCCTTTTTTGGAACACAGTGAATCGGGCTAACCCAAGGACTATCTGAGATTGGGTAAATCAATCCTGAATCAAGAAGTTTGATAACCTCCTGTTTGATAACATCATGGATCTTTGGATTTACTCTTCTCTGATGTTGAACTTCTGGCTTGAAGTCATCCTCCATCAAGATTTTGTGAGTACAAAATTCAGGGTTGATACCCTTAATGTCAGAGAGTTTCCAAGCAATTGCTTGCTTGTGTGACTTCAAGACCTTTATGAGAGCAGTCTTTTCATCTTTACTCAAATCTCGAGCAATAATGACAGGCAATTTATCATCACCTTCAAGAAATGCATACTCAAGATGAGGTGGTAAGTCCTTAAGTTCGACTTCAGGAAATTCTTCAGTTTTCTCAACTGACTTGACTTCCTTGTTATGAAGGTTAACGGGAGGGAGAGGAGGAGAAGTGTCCTGATTTAACAACTTCTCAAGAGTAAGAATATCTCCCTCCGGATTAATCTCATGGTGATTAATCTCTTCTGGAATTGCATCACTGGTGTGAGGGGTTGATGAGTGATCATCTTTAAGCATTTTCTCAATGAGAAGTATGTCCCCCTCGATGTCAATTAGAGCGTGATCAATTTCCCATGGAACAGAATCACTAGCCAAGTATGCTTCAATCTCTTCCAAGATGAAGTCGCTTCCCTCAAACGGAGTGAGAGAAGGAGTAGAATTGGCTATGATAGGTTGAGAAGATGTGGTGGGATCCCTACTCACAGAATTATGAGAATAACCAAGAATTTCTTGAGAGTACTCTTCAGAAGCAACATCAATGATATCTATTCGGTTAACCGACTCAGAATCATAGTTTGCGGAGTACCTCGAAGTTTGATCAAGGTTAAAGGTGACAGCTTCATTACCAACACGTAATGTGATTTCTTGCTCAAATACATCAATGAGAGCACGGCCCGTTCTCAGGAATCCTCTTCCAACAATGAGAGGAACCCGTGGATCAGCATCGAAATCAACAACTACAAAGTCAGCTGGAAAATGGAACTTTCCTACTTTCACAAATACGTCCTCGGCAATTCCAAGAGGACGGGATATTGTACGATCTGCAAGCTCGAGAGTCATGCATGTAGGAGTAAGGTCCGGAAGAGAAAGTTTCTTCCATACTGAATGAGGCATCAGGTTTATGCTTGCACCAAGATCGGCTAAGGCAAAGCATTCAACCATTCCTGGAAATACACAAGGTAAGAGAAATTTTCCAGGATCTCCAAGCTTTTCGGGAAGCTTCTTCAAGATAACTGCAGAGCAGTTCTCGTTCAGAGGAGTTTTAGCCATTTCAAACAGCTTTTCCTTGTTGCTTAACATGTGTTTGAGAGTTGATGCAAACTTGGGCATCAACATGATAGCATCCGCGAAGCTTATGTCAAAATGAAGTTCTTGGAAAATTTGAAAGAATTTTTCCATTTGTTGACTGGCTTTCTCGCGGAGCTTTTGCTCATGTAAACGTGATGGGTAAGGAATAGAAGTTTTGGATTTGGGGTTACCAACTGGAGGTTCAAAAACAACTCCAGGTTTGGTATTGGGTTTTGGGACAACCTGAGGATGGACATTGTTGGTACTTCCGTTATTAGTAGGAAGTTCCTTGTCCTTTGTCGCCTCAGGTTCACTTTCCACTACCTTCGGGGGAGAAGAAGAAGAGGTAGTAGGAATAGCGGGTCCATCATACGAAACACCACTTCTGGTTGTGATCTCCTTTGCATTGCCCCTCGGATTAGCGATCGTGTTGCTAGGTAAAGTACCTGAGCCCGAGGGTCGATCATTTAAATACTTCTTTAGTTCAGCGATCTGACTGACCAACAACCTGTTTGTCTCCTCTTGAGTCTTCATGAATTGCTTTAAAAGCTCATCAGATGTTGACACAGGAGGAGGTGGAGGGACAATTTGAGGCCGTATGAATAGGTTATAGCCAGAATTCTCTTGATTAGGGTTCATATTCCCCTGAAATTGATTCCCTCGATTGTAAGTGTTTTGATTAAGATTTCCTTGATGTTGGAAACCTTGATTGGGTCCGGAATAGAAATTACCTTGGTTTTGATAACCTTGGTTCATTCTAGGTTGGTTCTGATTCCGGTTAGGATTTTGGTTGAAACCGGGTGGTGCCTGATAAGTATTAGCTCGGTAGTTTGGTTCATTCTGAGGACGGTATTGGTTACCTCCTTGATTTGAAGTACCGGCTATAGCATTAGCTTCAAACGGACTACCATCAGTGGCAGTACAGTTGTAGTATGCATGAGGACCACCACAAGTAACACAAACTTCAACTTTCTTCACTTCACCATATGATGGTGCTTGTTAGGAATTAGAAATTCCAGGTATTAAAGAGTCGGTCACCTCAAGAATATGTAATCGTTAGAAAGCTCGTAGTCGTAGTTCTTTTAAGTTAAGTAGTATTTAGTTAAGTAACACCGTGGAGGACGGACGGGTCTTTACCCACTGTATGCCTGATCCACAGCCCGATGTGTGGCGATTTATGTAAGACTATAAATACTCTCTACCTCCCAAGGTAGAGAGTTGGAGCTCATAATAATATCTTTCACTTTCTCTCACTAAGTTCCCTAAACCTCTAACTTTCTCTCTCTAGAATTCCATCTATATGCTACTTTGTGTTATGGTTTGATGTGTATGTGAAAACTAATATCCTACAATTGGTATCAAGAGCCAGGTTAGATCATATCTTGCACATCTTTGGATTTCTAGTGGTTTTTAGGTGGTTTTTGAGTTTGAAAAAGTTTAGTGGTTTTTGCATCATTTGGTTGATTTCTTGTGTTAAAGCTTGGATTTTGTTAGTACTTTTATGTTTAGAATCATCACAAGTGTTTAGGTTTTCATTTGGTAAGCTTGAATCATCTTGGTTGGGTTGTTTTTGGATTAAAAAGTGATGTTTATGTGGTTTTTCTAGCTAGCGACTTGATATACGGATTTATTTCTTCGTAGCGACTTGCTTCACAATTTTGTAGCGAGTTACAGCTTTGGAGCTAGCGACTTAGACCTAGCGATTAACAGTACAAGTAGTGGACTCTCCACTACGGGTAGCGACTTGGTGGTAGCGACTTGGTCTGTAGCGAGTTGCTCTTTAGCGACTTGTATATCTAGCGACTTGAGTAGCGAATTGCTGCCAAAATTTTGCTAGCGACTTGAGGCTTAGCGAGTTACTACTTAGCGACTTGCTTTTTGTCTAGCGACTTGGGACTCTAGCGACTTAGTGGTGTAGCGAATTAGTTGTTAGCGACTTGGTTCAAGAATTCGTAGCGACTTGGTTGATTTTTCCCGTCAAAACTTCAAACGGCCATAACTTTTGAACCGTAACTCCGTTTTCAGCGTTCTACCCATCAAAACGACCGTGAGAACGAGGAGAATGGCACGCCGAATGAACTGTCAATCTTCGAGGTTTAAATCCGCTCTGAACAAAAGTTATTGAGGTTTTTAAGTTTTTAGACCTAAATTTCTCAGGAAAAACGGGCATAAACCAATCCGAATCACAACCAAACAACATCTCTGCTAATCCTACAAACAATCATAAGACCTAACACACATCATTCCATCAGTCATCTTAACACCCTCTACTGGTCATTGCTTAACGGTTTCGTCTTGATTTTAGTAAAATCCCGCGAAAGATTCTATTTCTCGGTTTAAATCATAGACGTGTAAAATCCCGTGCATCCTTCCACATCATGTCTTACTCTACTGACCCAGTGATTTCAGAAGTGCTTAAACTGTATGATGTTGTGGACAACAATGATAATGTATGCTACACTGAACGATTAAAGATGATTGAATTAAGCAATGAGGATGTGAGATCTCCGTGTTCAGAATCTAATGAGAGAGAATTGCACCAGTCCAAGCTACAGAATGCCATGCAAATGAAATGCAGCATTGAGCCCTATCAGCTACTTCATATGCACCTCATTCAGTTGTTATCCATAGCTGGGGATCGAACATGTAGTGCTCTTTTCCGCCAGGACTTACCTACATTGACAAGAAGCTTGCTGCTGAACTTAGAGCATTTAAAGCTGCAACTTACCAATGAAGAAGTTCAAAAGGATGGTTCCAATGCAGCTCTTCAAGTAATCTACAAACGATTTCAGCCATTCATCAGTGGGGAATATTCAGCAGATTACGATCAACACTTGACTGGAATTTCCTTCAAAAAACATACTGGAATGGAAATTCAGGAATTCATTGAGACATTTATCCAACTCATGGATAATGTGAAAAAGTACATTGAGGAAACTGCACAAAAGGATGAAAAAGTGAATGAGTGTCAGGTGCAGTTGAGAGATTGTTGTGATAAGTTGGGTAATGTATCTGTGGAAGAATCGGGTGTTGCTGAATGCAGAATGTTAGAGAAAACAAATAATGATGAGTCGGACAATGCTAAAATAGAATCTTCATGCTCATGTTCACAAGAGAGAGAGGTGCACCAGTCACAACCCGTGCAAGCTAATGCAAAGGAACGCTCCATGGAAGCTTCGGATGTACCCAAGATAGAGATGCACCGGCCACAACCTGTGCACGTTAATGCAGAGGAAAGTTGCATGAAAGTTTCTGCAGTACCTAGGTATGCATCTTCTTCTCAAAAAGATGATTATGAATTGCATGAGTACACTGCATTTGTGCCTGATGATTCCTTGACCACTGAACTCAATACCTATAAGGATCAAGTTGCCATATACGAACAGCGTGCTAAGTTTGAACTTACCACTCGTGAGCAGGAGATGGATATCCAAATGTGTACAATTATTAGAAAAAGTAATTTTAGAGAAGAAGTATTAAAACAAGAGTTAAACTTCTTACAAGAAAAGCTTTCCAAAACTGCTAAGCAAAAACACGAACTTCAAGAAAATGTTAAAATGCTTAAGCAAGAATTCAAGGCTAAGGAATCAAAACTTTTGAATGATTTTTCCAATCTAAAAACTTTGAAAAACAAGCTTGAAAATAAGTTGTACGTACAAGGGAATACCATTCAAACTGCTCACATGATCACTAAGCATCGAGTCTTAAGCGATAAGCATAGCATTCCCCTTGTTGAGGAACCAAATCCAGAGGTAATTAAAAAGGTTTGAAATGCTCATAAGGTGCTTTATGATGGTAATGAAATCCTTAAGCCTAGGCAGAAACCTAGTTGCGTTGAGTGCACTGAGGAAGATAAGAAATCTGATGAAGTCACTAGGGAGAAAATGAATAAGAAGTTAGAAGATCCTGAGTGTAAAAAGAATAACATAACGATTAAACCCCATAATTACACTAAAGAAAATTGGATCTCCTTGCGTTGATCCAAAGACGGATCCGAATTCCTAAAGTAATGGTAGTATTTCGTGGAATACTCGTAAAGTTTGGAAAAATTAATGGAGACCTAAACCAAGGAGTTGTTCCCCTTACGATACGAATAGCGAATTCTGAGCTACGAATCACTAGTACACTCGTCAAACTTACCATAAGGGAACATGCATGTTGAATAAAAGTTCGAACAAAAAGTTTCAAAAATCTAACCTTTTTAGTAAGTTTTCAAAACTAAGGAATCGGAACTTAAGAACGAATTCGTAAAATTGTAAAAGAACTTCAAGCACAAAAACGAATCGTCAAAACCTTTCGAAAAGAACATTCTTCAAATTGAGAACAAAATTATGAAGAAGAGATTTTAATGAAAAAGATTATTAACATGTGTAAACCTATAGGTAGAGGACGAGTGCTCACCATTCAAGTTTGAATCGTGCGACAAGCATATACCG